>CM018043.1:21360765-21568265 GCA_008638375.1 Nyssa sinensis
TTATAATATTTTATTACCTTTCACGTTGAACTTTAATCTATTTTTATTTATTTTCTAGTTGATTTTAGGTTTCATTATTATTATTTAAATTTTATTTCAAATTTGAAGAAATTGAAGCAGCTTATGACTACTTGAGCCGGACAACTTGTTAATTAGGCCCGTGAGCTTCTCACCATGGCCGATCTAAAGTGGATTCAAGCTGTCCAGCAAAAGCCCACGCAAACAAAAGAAAGAAAATAAAAAAATAATAATAATAAAAAATAAGGGAGCCTGAAAGAAATGCAAGCCCAAGCATGTAACGGCGCGCTGTTGTGTTTAAAAGGTGGCCTAGAAGAAAAAAGAGCTGCTAATATATGCTAGAAAAAGAGGGTCTTGATATAAAAGCGCGGCTGGTGAAAAAAGAAAAAAAAAAAAAAAGCAGAACGGAAAATAAAAAATAGAAGAGGCGGCTGTACAGTGCGGCTTGGAGGCTTGCGTGTAGGGCTGGGGTCTGATACTATATAAGGTGGCAAAACAAACGAAAAAAGAAAAAGAGAGAGCAGAGGCGGCGCAAGCTGACTAGAGAAAAGGGACTGCGGCTGAAGCAAAGAGAAGGTGGTTTTGTGGCTGAACAGGAAATCAAAAGAAAAAGCAAAGAGTCAAAAGTTGCGGCTGGCTTGTGGCTGAACAGGAAATCAAAAGAAAAAGCAAAGAGGAAGAAGACGAAACGGCGCAGCAGAACAGAAAAAGAAGTAAAGAAGACCAAGCGGCTGGCTCTTTTCGCACTGCTGTGACAGTATTATTTTTAGAGTTTTATTTCTTTCGATTCCCTCGGAAAAAATATGATAAATTTCTTATATTAAATTTAATTGTTAGCATGAATTAATTTTTTTTATTCTATAAAAATGATATAGTCCAGTCTTGAATTATGTTTGTTTTCTATGCTAATTTGAAGTAATTCTTTTTATGTTTGTCTGACTTATTCTGAGTTTATTGCTTCTAATTAATTGATTACTAATTAAATAATTTTAATTTTGTAATTTGTTGTCAAAAAAGAGAATTATAAGATGGATCTTAAATATTTCAGTATAGGTGAATATATAGATCGAAAGACTTATATGACTTTATGTAGTATTAAAAATCATTGATCTTATTACATTCTTACTTTATTAATTTGCATACTCTTGTGTAAAAGATGAATAAGAATAGTTTTCAATTGACTGTCGAAAGAGACTTTTGGATGATTTGGAGATTTGCTAACAACACAGAGAGAATTAAATTCAATTAGTTAGATAAGTAAAGCATAGGTAAAGGATTAGGTGAAATCGATTTCCTTAGAAGTTTTCTCTCCCATTAATTTGATTTTCTAGCAACATCTCTCTTTTTATTTAAGTATTGTTTTTGCATTAATTTTATTTTAAGTTGCAATTACAAATATCTTAGTGAATTTTCTAAATAAAGTCGAGATTAGTTTCGATACTTGTCAAAAATAAATTACGAATCCCTAAGGACGATACTCTTCTTATCACTTTATTATAAAATTACGATACTGTATACTTACAGTTTTTTACTAATCAGACACCAAGCTTCAAGTAATCCAAATGCTTCACTAAAGTGGCTGGAATAACTTGTGCCCAAGGCAAAATCAAATACTAATAGTGTACTAAAGTTGGGCTTAAATCAAAGCTAAATATTCCATAAGTGTGAGTTAAAGAGAGACAAGATTACATTAATAAGAGAAAAGAAAAGGTACATAGCACATGAAAGAGAAAATAAGTCTGGAGGCAACGAGGAATAAAGTGGAAAAAGTAGAGGGACCATAGAAACGTAAGAATAATGAAAGGAAATTAACTATATCAATCATAGATAATTGTTCTTTTTTTGAAGATATAAATAGTCTTACTATGTTCACAACACTCTACATCTAACACAGAAGCTTTCACAAACACAAGAATCCAAGTAAGTACATTCAAGCTTTATAAATTGATTTCTTGTTTCAACTATATCTTTGCATGCCTTTTTCTTCTTTTTTTCCTTTTTTGGTTCTATCAACCTAACAGCCACAGATAAGCTATCAATATCAAGTTGGTCCGTAATTACCGATTAGAATGACTTGAATTAGTTGTTCGGCCTGATATCTTTATAACATGCGATAAAATGTAATAGGATTGAAGAAGTTGTTGAGAGATCATGAATTAATTAGATGTCGAAACTCATATAGTTAATATTGAATTGAATTAAATTGATTCTTTCCTCCGCACCAACTGTTTAGATTTAGTTGATGAGTAATATAACTTCAAATTTGTATCTCATTATTAATAGAGTATTAAATAATTTATTTAATGAATTACTAATAATTTAATGTTACGTAATTTAATGAGCAAAATTTAGTATACAAAAACTGAGACAAGACATTAGTGGTACCAAGATTTGTCATTTGCACCCGATAATTTTATTAGATTGATATGTGTAATCTCTCATCGTGTGTTATGATTATACTTATTTCTTGTTATTCTTTAGTCTTTTTATTAACTAAGTAGTGTCGGCATGTTGTACCCATCTTACATTATAACTATATGCTTTAATTACATTGAATGATTTTAATCAAATTTTGTTAGACTTGGTTTATATTTTATTTTGACCAGAATTTTTATTTTTCATTATTTATGATGGGTCATTTGGACACATGACTATTGAATAAGTTTCAAATATACTCTTAAAAATTATATTTCAAGTAAGACAAGACACATCTTTAAAAAAATTGTATTTCAACAGTTCTTTATCATGACTCCCTCTTTCTTTTAACAATATTTTATTCTAATTTATTACTTAACTGAGTGGAAGTCAATCGACATAATAATCAAGTTAAATTAAGACAATAACTTTTATTGCTTTCATTTCCAAGATTCTTCTTGGAGATAAAATTTTTGATTCAAGCTATTGCCTTGACTAAATTTGCCAAGGCTCTCAGAGTTGCTCTAAGCTTCTCTACATCTTGTCCCTCTTTCAATACTTTATTTTTAGTTTTACAAATTCGGAAAAACTTAATCCTTGCTAGCTTGTCAGATTGTTTATATGTGTGTGGTAATGACTCTGGGAATCAACTCAACAGAAAGAAATTGTGTTTTTTTTTTTTGTCAAATAGGGAATATCTTAGTAACTTTATCACTAAACTAATCTCCCTACTCTCATAAAACTCACACCACAAACCTTTTTTTTATTGTATAATTTGCTTATCACTTTGAAATTTTAAAATAATTTTCTTTCTTTACTTTAGACATGAAACATCTCTCCAGGGACGAAGCTAGGTCCAGGGATCAATTGCCTCCTCCATTCATTTTTTTTTATTTAATTACCATTTATTTAAATTAAAATTTGAACCCTTTTTATTTATTATTCTCAAATGTGAAGGATAATAAGGTTATCATGTAACGCTTTCAAAATGTGAAAAATCCTTAAAAGACAATTGTAATTTGTTAAATAGAGAACATTTCTATGTCCTGTTGGAAATTTGAACTTTTATTTTTGAAGGTTTAGGAAGGGGGTATTTTATATACAAATTTTTTCATAATTTTCTGATTTATTTTCTTGCCTAATTCATAAGAAATGAATTTAGTTATTTTTTTAAAAATATTATAAATTAATAATAAATTTTTATTCGTCTTTAATTTTAAAGTTATCATTGAATATTAAGAACAAAATTTTGCTTTCCCAAATGTAAGTTTCGTCCTGAATCTTTTGACCTGCAATTCTCTTCACTTCTCTTCTCTCCCTCTTGAATTCCAACTGTATATGATCCATTTAATTGTTTTACTCTTGTAGATCAATCATGGGGACAACTGATGAAGCACAAGTTGGAATTGTTCCAGAACAACTGACAGAAGATAATTATGAGTATTGGAAAGCATGCCTGAAAAACTATTTGATAGGGCAAGGGCTTTGGGATGTCATCTCAAAAAAGGAAGCTATACCCAAGAGAGGGAGTCCTGAATATGAGATGTGGGAAAAAAGTCCAGAGCAATATGAGATTTGGAGAAGAAAGAATGCACTGGCTTTACATGCCATTCAACTCTCATGTGGGTCCGACTTATATTTCAAGTTTATGAAATCACATTCAGCCAGAGAGGTTTGGGATCGGTTGGCTGAAAAGCGTAGGCGAACTTCACATTCACCACCAGCAGACCATGAAGAAGCCTTCCCACCATCACCATCATCCTTTCAAGATCATGAAGTCCCAATTGAACATGGTAATTCTTCAAATCTACTTTATATTCCAACAAGAACCAAACATTTTTCATTTTCAGGAATTATTCATGTGAATGTTTTTTGAATTTAAATAACAGGCAAAGAGTATTTATTATTTATAACATGAAGAGGTTTTAAGTATGTTTTAATTAATTCAGAAAAATAAAATAAAAGTAAAAGGTAGCATTTGGCCTTTTTATTTTGTTGTACTTATAAATTCCTATTCCTATTTGTGTATCAGTACTATTAATATCTTCCTTACACATATAAATGTCTATATATGTATACACACATTACACACACCGCTCGCCCTTTTTGTATGAGTCTATACACACCTGTGTGTGTGTGTGTGTATATATATATATATATATATACACACATAAAAATTTATATTTATACATATTTGCATCCATTCAATTGAAATATATCTTATTTTTGAAGAATTATTTCAAATTGTTTATCAACAAAATCAAAATTAAAATCACTTTTAATAGAAAGTTATCAAATGCAGTTTATTTTATTTACTTTGTATGTACTTTTAAGCATCAGAAATTATAAAAGTTATTTTGTCACTTATTAAAAGTGTACTTTAGAAATTCTTTTTCATCAAACCCTATATAATTTCTAATGTTTATTATTGAAATTTCCATTTTAGAAACGTGAAATTTCACCTTGTTTCTACATGTCATTCCTCTTGTTGCTGCTACCTTTAAATTATTTTTATTTTTATTTTGTAAATTCTTTTTGCATTTAGGTTAGAAAATGAGGTGGGTGTGTCCTATTTTTAGTTAGTGTATACACAATTAAGTGCATTCATTGTAAAATAAATTAAGAAAGTTTTGCAGAGATGGAGGGTTATGAATGGCTGTGTAAGGCAGTGGAGGATGGTGACAAAAATGTAGTAACACGTTACTTTAAGGACAACCCCAATGCTATTACTGCAACAATTTCACCAAACGGTGACACTGCTCTTCATGTTGCAATTCTTGCTGGAAATGAAAAAATTGCGGAAGAGTTGGTGCAGTTAATGCCTAAAGACAGCTTAGCACTCACAAACAAATTCGGCTCCACACCCCTCTCTCTGGCTGCTATCAGTGGACTCACAAAGTTGGCAAAGGCAATGGTAGATAAGAGTCCTGGCTTGGTTAGCATTGCAAATGAATATGAAGACGGCCAACTTCCTGTCATTTTGGCATCTTTATATGGCCGAAGGGGTATGGTTCGCTATCTCTATACTATGACTCCCCTTGAAGAGCTAAGTCCAGAAAAAGGCAATCCTCCTGGTGAACGTGGTGCCACTTTGCTTAATTGTCTCATCACTGCTGAAATTTATGGTGAGCATGCATGCATATAATTAATTAATCACCCTAAAACATCTTCTTCTTCTTCTTCTTCTTCTTCCTCTTCACTTCTAAATCCTAATTAGTGTTGTTTATATATTATCTGCTATAGATGTTGCTACAGACCTACTGAAGCATTTTCCACATTTGGCTTTTACCAAAGATCACGACGACAACTACACAATCAGGATATTGGCTCACAAACCATCTGCATTCTGCAGTGGAACCAGATTTGCAGTTTGGAAAAAATTGATCTATTCATGTGAGTATGGATTGTCCCCTATTGATCATCACTAAGTCTAATTTAAAACATATATATATATAGATGTATATATTGCATTATTTATCTTATAATAAGATAAATGACATTTGCAGAAGCTTAACTTACATCTTAATGGACACTGCAATGTATTCTTTCCACAGCCCATGAAGGAGCTAAAACCCTTGATGGGTTAAAAGTTAGAAATATTACACAAACAGAGTATACTGTAGAAGTTACATTCTTTAAATTACAAGAAACATTGACTTTTTAATTTTATTTTAAAATTTTTTCCATTTAATGTAATTAGAGAACAATGAATCGTGTGTGTAATATATATATGTATATATGTATATATATATATATTGGTATAGATTCTACATGAATTCCAGATATCTGACCAGGAATTTGTTCATAAAGTACTTCTTTAAATCTCTTCAAATCAAATTTAGTCAGAAGGTAAATATCTGAGTTTGAAATACCTTCTCAGATTTAATACTAAGAAGATATCTGTGATTAATTAGAATTTGTTTTACATAGTGAAATATCAATTAATTGAAATTATTGCTATGGGAAGGTATAAGTGTACATTCACCAATGTTTCCCGTCCACGAAAGTGAAAGCCATGGACCAGGTGATGAAGAGAACCCCAAAGGACCCCAGCGAGGCCCAAATCAAGTGGGAAATACTACTATCAAAGGCATGTTCAATCTCTCTCTCTGTCTCTCTCTCTCTCTAGCTCTATGTTAATTTTCCAATATCTAAGGATTGATGACTTGCCATCATTTAATTATTACTATTATTATTATTTTTTCTCATGACTCTTGCAGTGGTGCTGTGTTACATGATATGATATGATGGATTTATTTATATATTCTTCTAATTAATTTTGTATGGATGTCTCATTTTATTATTTACTTGCTTATTTTGCAGTACCAAGCCTGTTGCATAAACTGGGTTGGATACTTTTAAGATGCTTTGGTGTGTATGATCTATTCATATTTTCTCTTTAAAGATTATTAGCTTTATTTTGAGTATTATTGACTATCTTTTAATTACAGTCCCAGATATCCAGCATATACATAAAAGAAAGTCGATGCATCATGAAGCCAATGAGCTCCTTGGTTGCATTTTTAAAGAGATGAAAAATTTGAGTTCAGCACAACTTGATCAGATGGGAATAGATGAAGCAATATATGATGCCATCAAGCATGGGATTGTTGAATTTATTGTTGAATTACTCAAATATAAGCCTGATTTCGTGTGGAGAAAAGACAACAAAGGTAGAACAATTTTTTCACATGCCATTGTACTACGCCAAGAGAAGATCTTCAACCTTATATATGCATTTGGAACGAAGACGAGCATAATGGCACGTAGGCATGATATATTTCATAATAACTTCTTGCATCTAGCTGCAAAGTTATCTCCTCCTCCTCGGCTTGAACATCTTTCCGGGGCAGCTCTACAAATGCAAAGGGAACTACAATGGTTTAAGGTGATCACATGCATACATACATATATTGAAGACTTTTTGTTACCAGGTTAAGTTTTTAAATGCATTAGTTGTCAGCATGGTATTATTTTTGTCTATAATATGTTCGCCCGCAAGACAAGATTGCACAAGGTGCAAGATCATTGTATATATCAATTTTGGTCCGTTCCCTCTAACAAGAGGAAGAGTGTATGAGGTTGATATAAGACCATTAACTTAAGCATTGAGGGTAATTGGTAATCTAGCATGATATCAAAGTCGAAAGTGTTCAAATACTGTGTTTTTTATTGGGTAGTGTGGATCCTGATAAGTATTGGAAACTAGCCCCTTGTCCGCTGAATATTTTTAATGGTATTTTTAGTATTTCACATTATTTTCCTGTTGCCCTAATACTATATATTTATAGTAGAAGGTTCGCATCTCATTGTACTAAAAATTTGTAACTCTTTCAGATCATAGTCAAATTGTAGTAGACATGGACGTAGTCCTATACTAGGGTGAATCATGTAAATTTTTGTATTTTTGTGTGTGTGTGTGTGTGATTTTAGATTCGTCTTTATTTTATTATTTGCTTTCGTGTCTTACTGGTCCTGATTAGGTGATTAGATTCCCAACATCTTCCTATTACTATGTATAATCTAGCATAATTCCACACACATGTGAGATACATAGAGACTCTAGATTTAGATGTCATGAATGGCCTTGGCATTTTCTCATTGAAACAAATAAATAAGTTACACCATTCTGTATCATCTTAACAACAATGTTTTAGACATGCACCAAATGAATGAAAATATTTAAGTTCAATCCTTATTTAATAATTCTTTTACATGATTGTAGGAGGTGGAGAGCATGGTACAACCCAAGTACAAGGAAGAAGCCAATGAAAATCATAAAACACCTCTAACTTTATTTACTGAGGAACACGAGAAGTTGGTGAAAGCAGGAGAAAAATGGATGAAGCACACTGCAGGATCAAGTATGGTCGTGGGCACTCTCGTTGCTGCTGTCATGTTTACAACGACTTTTACAGTTCCAGGTGGTACCCATAATGATACTGGCCAACCTATATTCCTACACCAGAAAGCATTTGTGATTTTTATAATATCAAATGCATTGGCAATGTTCACTTCCTCCACTTCCGTGTTGATGTTCTTAGGAATTCTCACTGCACGCTATGCAGAAGAGGATTTTCTTGTCTCTTTGCCAACAAAATTAATCCTTGGTCTTACCACTCTCTTCTTCTCCATAGTAACCATGATGTTTGCCTTTGGCTCTGCACTATATATGATGCTCCGAGAACTCTTATCTTGGGTTTCCATTCCAATAATACTTTTTTCCTCTGTTCCAATAGCTCTTTTCACAGCGTTGCAATTTCCCCTTCTTGTTGAGATGGTCTATTGCACGTATGGATCTGGCGTCTTTCATAGATCGAAAAAGCTTCCTCACTAAGTCATTTTATTTTATCCATTATCTATGAGTGAGCTTTTAGCTATGTAAGAGCAATTAAACTAAATGTTGTATTTCTCGAGTATTATACGAGTGTAAATGTTGAAATTGATCTGACCGTCATCATTTTACTATATGAAAAAACATGAATAATGAGAAGGTTTTGTTACAATAAATATTTTGATCCTATGAGTTGTGTTGATAAGAGATGTGTTCTTTCTCGTTGTTTGAGACGTCCTTAGTGGAAATGTCTATATGGAAGGTTAGATTAAGAGGGGTTAATAGGTCCTACGATCTTTCCAGTAGCCTCTTCAATCTCAGTCGTTCGATTGATCATTCGAATGAATGCCATTTTGTTCGAACAAAAATTGTTAGAAAAATTCTAAGATCTTTACCTGAAAGATTTTAGCCTAAAGTCACTATTTAAGAGAGCAAAGATATTGATTTTATAGTTGTGAATGAGTTGGGAGGGTCTCTTCAAACCATTGAACTCACTCTTATATAGTTTAGGAAGTTTAAAAGCCTAGCCCTCAAGTTTTTCCAAGAAGAAGTGGAAAGTGAAGTGGACATAGACCATGAGTCCCTCAATGAGGAAGATCTTGCCTTAATTGTTAGAAGGTTTAACAAATTTTACAAGAATAGGATTTCCAGTCCTAAGAGTGGCCAAAACTCATCTAGGAGACTCAATAGAAACTCTAGTAATTCCAAAGGCAAGGTCCAAAAAAGTTCCTCAACAATGATAGGAGAAAGTCCTCTAATCAATCCTCCAGTCCCATTGAGTGTTGTGATTGTCATAACTATGGCTACATAGCTGCAAATTTTCCCTAATAAGAGAAGAGGAAAATCTAACAATAGGAGGGCAATAAAAACTACCATAATCAGTGGTGAGGAAGAGGAAGAAGAAAACAAAGAGGAAGAAGGAGAGATGAGTCATGTTTTGGCTTTCACTGTCACTACTAATATCCTTGAAGGTTCTACATCCCCATGACGATGATGAATAAGAGGATGGTGATAATTCCAAAAATAGTGAGAGTAAAGCTAAATGAGATATTAAGGTTACTTACGAACAATTATTCAATGAATCTCTTAACGTAAAAAGGGCTAACATGAAGTTGGTCATTAAACTCAAGATGAGTGAAAAGGAGAAGAGTGATCTAGAGGTTGATCAAGCCATGTGGAGTCAACTTAATGAAGATAAGGCTGCTCTCTTAGAAAAGCTCAAGTCCTTAGAGAAAGAGAGGAACTCTTTGATTGAGGAGGTAGCAAGCTGTAAGTCATCCTTAAAGGCTAGTGAAAGTGAGAAGCAAGCTAAAAATGTGAAGATCACTCTTGAGGATAAGTCTAATAAGTTAGAAAATTAGTCCATATCTAGAATGATAAAAGTGGCCTTGGTTATGATAGATTTTTAGATCGTAATAAGCCATCATCATCCACTCAAAACACTTATTCTAATTTCAAGAGAGTAGTGCTTGTTCTTTCTAAGCAAAAAGGAGTAAAGTTGTCTCAATCCAAAAGTCAACCTCAACCACAACCCAAATCCCCTCATTATTCTTTTTATAGGGTTGATGGTCATTCTATAAGGTTATGTAGAACCACTAGGAAAGAACATATACAACATCAAAACATGTCTAATGAGCAAAAACTAAAATTGGTCTTAATGAAGGAAAAACTCAAAACCTTTGTTCAAAAGTCTAGGAGCCTAACATAAAAACTCAGTCAAATGACTAATCGTGTGAAGCCACAAGCTAACTCTAGGCCTCAAGCAAAGGTAAACAAGACTAGAGCCCAAAATGTTGTTCTTAACCCCAAAAAGCCAATGAAACAAATTTAGGTTAGGAAGGACAAGTTAAAGTGTCTTGTGATTCATACAACTCTTAAGGCAGGCAACTCAAGTCAATGATTGCTCAAGACACATGTCCAGTTATAGGTCATTTTTCAAAAACTTTGTGAACCATAAGGAAGGGGCGTTCACTTTTGGGGATGGAAACAAATCTTATGTCCAAGGGAAAGGAACAATTAGTTTTAGGTAATTCCCTAGGTTAGATAATGTGTTATACGTGGAAAGACTAAACGCTAACTTGATTAACATTGGTAAACTGTATGATGACAATTTCAATATACTACTTCACCAAAAGAGAGTGTAAAGTGATTGATGAAAATGAAAAGTGCATTTTGGAAGGGTTGAGAACATCTGATAATTGTTATAGCATAAAGCCCTAACCCAATTGTCACATGCAATAATGCCAAGGTTGATTCTTGTAACTTGTGGCATGAGAGGCTAGGTCACATTAACCACAAGCAACTAAAGAGGTTGGATAACATTAGGGAAGACTTTATTCGAAGTATGTGAAATTTGCCAAAAAGCAAAGCAAACAAGAAGTTTCATGTAAAAAGTCTTCATCTCTTTCCACTTCTTGTGCCTTGGAATTAATTCACATAGATATTATGGGTCAAATGAGGACGAAAAGTCAGGAAAAAGATATAGCCTAGTATTGGTTGATGATTTCTCTCGTTATTTATTTGTTGATTTTTTTTAAAAGAAAACATTTGTATATGAAGTCATCATAAGAATCTAGTAAAAAGATTCAAAATGGCAAAGGTTATCAAATCACAAGGATGAGGAGTGAACATGGGAAAGAATTTGAAGAAATCTCTCGTCACCTGAATATTGTGATGACCTTAGGCATCAAGCACGAATTTTTAGCCCTAATTACAACTTAACAAAATAGGGTTGTGGAAAGAAAGAACCGTTCCATATAAGAAATGGCTAGGGCTATTGTTCATGGCAAAGGCATCCCTAGACTGGTTTTGGGCTGAAGTAGTGAATACTTCATGTTATACCATTAATAGGGATTATCTTGGACCCAGTTCACACCAAACTCCATATGAACTTTGAACCGGTAAAAATTCAAGCATCAAATACTTTAAGGTCTTCGGAAGTAAGTCTTACATTCTTAAGGATAAGGAGATCTTAAGTAAACTTGATCAAAGGTGTGAGAATGACATCTTTCTAAGCTAACTCCACAAACAGTAGAGCTTTTAAAGTCTATAACCTTAGGAAGGAGTGTGTGATGGAGTCCATTAATGTGACCACTAATGATGAATAGGGCCACTCCTAGATACGATGAAAAACTAAGGAGTTTAGAGCCATCAAATGAACAAATCATAGCAAACATCCCTAATGTAAATGCCAATGAAATGGATAAAATTGTCGATACCTCATCAAATCTTGATAAAGGTTTACCACCTTGGGTGAGGAGAGACCATGACCAAGCCAAGGTAATTGGAGATGTTGGCAAAAGGGTCATGAAAACATCTCAACTTCACAATGAAGTAAACTTCTATTGCTTTACTTCAAATATTGAACCCAAAAACATCAAAGAAGCTCTTCAAGATGAAGATTGGATTCTTGCCATGTAAGAAGAATTGCTCCAATTTTCAAAGGTAGGTGTTTGGGAACTTGTACTTAGACCTAATCACTACAATGTCTTTGGTTCTCTCTCTCTCTCTCTCTCTTCCTAGTAGTTTATGGCTAGTGTAATATCCTGACCCAAGTTAGCACGTATACTGAGATAAATCGGGTCGAGTAGTAGTACTCTCAGTTGTAACCCGAACTGTTTAAGCTCTATATTATGATATCACACGTACTGTGCGATTTTAGTAATGTGAATAGTGTTAATTATGCAGTTAGTGTTGGGCAATGCCCGAGTAACCCAGAACTATGTCTCGTAATACGTGCATACGTGTACATATATGCCTAGGCCCCGAGATATCAGTGTATGTATACGTACTCAGAATCTAAGTATATACGTATATATATGAATATATATCTACGTATAAAATGTGTATTATATGTGTATACATATATATAGTATAAGTTATTATATACATATATATATATAAAGGTATTGAAAGAAAATAAAGAAAATACAGCATACAAGCATGCAATGTGTATGTGTCGGTTGGTGTTTTATGTGTGCGTTGGTGTGTAATATAATATATATATATATACATACACAAATATCACCTAACTAATTAATGCAAAAGCTGAAGTGAAAAAGAAGAATTAAAAAGATCAGAAAAAAGGTCAAAGAAAAGGGCTTTAGAAAGGGGAAGAAGCGAGAGAGAGAAAGTGAGAAATGACTAAGGCGGTTGATTGGATGTGTATTTATATATACTTGTGTGCGTGGAGTGAAAAACAGAAAAGAAAACCAAAGAAGGGCTAAGTATAGAAGTTGTGTGTGTTGGGGAGAACAAGAAATCGAAACAAGAAGGAAACAGAAGAGAGAATTAGGAACTGGAACAAGAAAATCCAGAAAAGAGGTGAGTGACATAGTTTTTGTTTTTAAACATAGAAAGCATGAATGTTTCGTTTGAATTGTAAGGGCTATATTAAGCATGAAAAATGGGTTAAACTGCAACTTGAATCAAGATAAATGGTTAAGAAATGAGAGAGTTAGAGACAGTTGCAGGTTTGTAGATAATTCGGATTATTAGTATTTTATGCATTAAACTTTGCCTAAATGGTCTAAATTTGATCTTATAAGATGCAGAAAAATGTTAGAATAAAATTAGTAATTAGAGTCAAAACTGTAAAGATATCATAGAGAAACTGGAGCTTACCTGGAAAAACAGCAATTTCTGGCCGGAGCTACTAGTTTCTCCATTTTCGTGATGATGCTGTGGGTTAAATCAAAAAAATGGACATAGGGGTTGTTATCCTTATGAAAAAGAGAAGAGAAACCCATTGAAAAAGGGGGAAGAAAATGATCGAAAACAGTTGGTCCGTCGCCGGAGAAGGCGACCGAATTGCATTGGAACCCTACCGGATTTTCGAGATAGAGACATGTGAACAGTATATCAGAATATGAAACCGTTTGGTGCTTGCGTTGGGCAATGCTGCGTCGTTTAGAAGAGATTCACTGTTTTAAATTAAATTAAATTGGACTGTTTGGTTACAATCTTAAGAAATCAAAAATTGGATTGATTTAGGGCAAGGATATCCTATCCTCAGTTTTCGACTATCCGCTGTTTGGGCTTGAGGAAAAATAAAAATAAAATAAAAGGGGTCCGTAGCCCCTGAGAGTCGAACCCTCAACCCTTCGCATAACCAAGACCCTTAACCCACTGTGACAGGCACACCCGTGCTGTAAATTGTCACAATATAGTATATATATATATATAAATATATATAGATACAAAAGAAATATTAAGAAATCAAAGGGGTGCCCAGAATGAATAAGTTTCCATTCTCAGGAAATCAAAATGGAATATGAAATTAGCGAACATTGAAAAATTGTTTCCATGGAAACATATCGAATCAGAGGAAACATTTCTTTTGTATCAACAATAATTCTAGAAGTTAGTAAAAAATAGTATCCATTTATTTTTCAATGATTAGGACTCAAAATTACAAGAAAATATTTCTATTATTTTTCCTAAAATAATAGAAAAGTAGTAGGGGAAATAAAGTGTAGAGAAACAACTATTTTAATACTAAGTTACTAATTATAATAGGTTTAAATCTCTATTTGTTTTACTTTTTATTTTATATATAACTTGTGTCAAATTATCTAATTTGTGGATATTACATAATATATATCTATTATGTCATTTATCATGAATTAGTGTCATTTATCATGAATATGATGTATATGCCTTAAACATGCACAAATATTCAATAAATAGGCTTATTTGTATAAATAAATAAATTTTAAGTTATGTTTCCACATGTTTCTAATTTTTTCTCCGTTTCCATTATGTTTCCGAAACGTTTCCGAAATGTTTCCGTTTCCGGACAGACCGAAACTATACATCGAAACGATATTTTGATCCTTGGGTGCAGCCCTTGGGAATCAAAACAGTGACCAAGTGTAAGGAACCAAGCTCAAACCAATTGGACAGGCAAGCCTGTGCTTCCTGTTGCGCCCAAATATATATATATATATATATATATATATATATATATAAATATATTATAAATATGATATTAAATTAATTAATTTAAATATAGCAAAATAATCCGAAGTCCAAATTAAACAAGTTATAGTGTATTTTGACTATCTTGGACCTTCTAAGACCAATGGTGAGGTCCGTGTCGTGAGACGGGGTCCCTAAAAATAAAAGACACGTAAAAGTACAAAATGACCATTTTGCCTTTTTTAGCACAGATGTCCAAATTGAATTCCACAAAAGCCTAAACTGACTTTCTTCGACGTTCCAGATTCAATAGTAGAATCTATTTTAATAAAAGAGAAACTTATAACATAGAGGCATAAAATTTGATGAATAGCATAATTCATATAGTGATAGAGTATGTAGTGATAGAGTGAGACGTGTTTCATGAATTTTAGGAACACGGAAGAGCAAAGAGAAGACAGTCTAAATTCTTCTATTTTATAGAAAGTAAGAGATAAGTAAAATCCAATCTCTGCATGTGTTACATTCCAAGCCATGTCATAGTTCTTGTCTATATATTTCCTATTGTACTCTCTATACATACATTCTAGTGTTTATTTAGCCACGTTGATATTACCCTATAATGTGGAAACCAGTTATTGATTTCTATATATATCTCGATCATGATTGTACACTTGTGCACAGATTCCTTTTTATACACTTGTACCTAGGGCTGTGAGGGCCAGATAGTTTTATTCGAATCAGTCTAGTAACCGTAGCCTCGAAAACTATTGTTATGTCAGATTGCCTAGAACCAGTTATGATTCCACTATACTTTTCATGGAAGATATCATGATCTCTATATATTATTAGTGTCAAATTTGTGCTCAGTCACATTTCCATCTGATGCTATTTATGACCTTCGAGTCCAGGTTCCGAGTGGAACATTTACTACGTTGTTATGCGAGGCATGGGACGTGGAGTTATAGTGTACATAGAGCAGTATTCATACAGCCCGAGCGGATCTGAATATAAGCTCAAGGGGATTTCTAGGCCCCACTAGTGCATCTCAGTTTTAGTTGATATCACTATCCTTTATTATTGATATTCATAACTTGATCATGTTATATTGTTATTGAATGATCATGAGATTTTACAGCTTTCAGTTGAGTGCTTACATTCATACTTGATATAGCTCATGACTGTAGCAGTATGGCATTGTTAGCATAGCAGATTCATTTCCTTATCATTTGACTTGTATCATCTGATATTGAGTATATATATTCATTGACTGGGTAGCATTCTTTTATACCCTTGTACACATGGCAGAGTAAAGGACTACTTATTGAGTTTTCATAGCTCATCAGATACTACACAACATTTTGTAGGCACAGATCTCGAAAACAGACTATAAAGCCTGATAGCTAGGAGGTGGACATTTACTTTTGAAGTTGTAGTGTAATACTTAGTACAAATAGTCTTATAACTCTTCCATGTTATCCACGTCTTAGGGATGAATAGTTGTACTAAAAATTTTGTATTCCGCATTTTGTAAATATTATATATATATATATATCACATGTAGCTATTATTTATTTAATTGTTTAAGTCTTCCGCTATTTAGTTGTTGCATGTTAGTAGCATTGATTGTGTAGCAAGTTGAGACCCTTAGTTCGATAACAGTGTCGGATCGGGTTCGAGATTCGAGATCCGCACAGGGTGGGTCTCGGGTCATGACAGCTTGGTATGAGAGCATCTTAGGTGACATAGTGGTTTATGGGAGATAGACTAAGGTAATAGTATTACAAATGTCCAAGTAGAGTCGGTAGATAGAAACTGACATGCAATATTAGACTCTTAAATATATGAAACTGATCTCTAACCATTTGTAGAAAATGGTGAACACTCGTTCCAACACACCCCTACAGGAGGCTACAACTAATATAGCACACTTAGAACGACTAGTAGAGAGGCTTATTCAGAATACGCCTCAGAACCAACAAGTCCCAGCACCCCAGCCCGACCAGAGTGATAGGACACCACCTGTGGTACACATAGTGCATCAGGAGAACGAGAAGGGTTAGGCTCATCTTTACAAGCAGTTCCAGGCACTACGACCCTCTACGTTCGACGGTACTAGAGGCCCCACTTTAGCTAAAGAGTGGAGGTTCGAGATGGAGAGGATCTTTGAGATCATGGATTGTACCGAGGTACAGAAGGTAGCCTTTGCTACTTTTACTTTCAGAGGGATGGCTCATGAGTGGTGTTTACTAGAGAAGGCCAGAGAGCCTCAGATGACATGGGATCGATTCATTGTGGTCTTCAACTAGAAGTACTTCTCTAGGGAAGTCAGAGATCAGAGAGTTGCAGATTTCCTTGTCTTATAGCAAGAGAACTCGACGGTGGAGGAGTATGAGGCCAGATTTACACAGTTGGTTAGATTTGCTCCTGTCATTTAGAGGACAAGCACGAGAGAGCCCGCAAGTTTGAGTGCGGTTTGCGGTGGAATATCAGAGATAGGGTTAAAACCCTATAGTTAGCCACTTATGATGAAGTGGTGAACACTACGAAGATCATAGAGCAAAGTGGCGAGGAGTTTGCCGGGAGGAGGGCAAACCCAGCACCAAGGCCAAGAGGGAACCAGCTAGCCTCGAGGCCATCAGGGAGTTAGAGTAGGGGGCTGACTGGGAGTCAGAACAGAGGGATAGGATCTTCCTTTACTCAGCCAGGAGTAGGATCAGCACCCAAGAGTTTTGGACCCAGACCATCAGGGGTTAATTCCACTGGTAGGGGCATAGCCTAGTGCCTTACTTGTCAGAGACATCATCGAGGGCCGTGTTAGGCTAACTCCCATGCTTGCTATTTATGTGGTCAAGAAAGGAATTTCAAGACCAACTGCCCCCAGAAGACCCAGTTCGTTGGGAGTACAACTGGTACTTCATCTACCTCAGCAGCTACAATTACAGTTGCAGCACAGCCTAGAGGTAGTGGACAGAGAGCTGAGCTGCAACGCTCAGGGAGGGTTTTTGCATTGAAACCTGGAAATACACAGGCTACCACCTCAGTAGTCGTAGGTACTCTTTAGATTTATTCACAGTATGCTAGAGTACTCTTTAACACTGGATCCACACATTCATTCATATCACCAGTATTTGCTGCTAGACTGAACATAGAAACAGTACCCTTAGGTTATATGTTAACCATTTCTATGCCTTCAAAAGAGTCACTATAAAGAAACACGGTATATCGAGCATGTAAGGTTTCGATCGAAGACTCACATTTATTAGCCGATCTGATACCGTTAGACATTTATGGTTTTGATGTTATACTCAGTATGGACTGGTTGGCCGCGAATCATGTATCTATAAATTGCGTGGCCAAGACAGTTAGTGTACAGAGACCCAGATGTCCGAGCATCCAGTTTGACGGGACGGGTGTAGTTACCCCACCCTATTTTATATCTTTTATCCAGGCCAGACGTTTATTACGTAAGGGCTGCCATGGGTTCTTGTGTAGCGTTCTGGACACTCGCTCACAACAACCACCCTTAGATCAGATTCCCACTATTAGAGAGTTTTCTAAGGTCTTTCTAGATGACTTACTGGGAATTCCTGTGGATAGAGAGATAGAGTTTACTATTGATGTATAGCTAAGTACCTCTCAGATATCCAGGAATCCTTACCGTATGGCACCGATAGAGTTGAAGGAGCCAAAGCTTCAGTTATAAGATCTGCTAGAGAAGGGATTCATCAAACTTAGTTCTTCACCGTGGGGTGCCTCGGTGTTGTTAGTGAAGAAGAAAGATGGAACCATGTGGTTATGTATTGACTACCGATAGTTGAATAAGGTCACCATCAAGAACCGATACCCTCTGCCACGGGTAGATGATCTTTTTGACCAGTTGAAGGAAGTACAGGTCTTCTCTAAGATCGATTTAAGGTCCGGGTACCACCAGTTGAAGGTATGACCAGCAGATATTGAGAAGATGGCTTTCAGAACCCGCTACGGACATTATGAGTTCTTAGTGATGCCGTTTGGGGTCACAAATGCCCCTGCTGCATTCATGGATCTGATGAACAGGATTTTCAAGCCACATCTGGATGACTTCATGATCGTGTTCATAACGACATCTTGGTTTATTCCAAGAGCCAGGAGGAGCATGAAGTACATCTAAGGAAGGTTCTACTGAAGTTGAAGGAGTAGAAACTGTACGGTAAGCTGAAGAAGTGTGAGTTCTGGCTCCCTAGCATAGCATTTTCAGGGGCATGTGATTAGCAAAGAGGGGATCTTTGTTGATTCTCAGAAAATCAAGGCAATCGCGGATTGGCCTCGGCCTACTAGTGTCACGGAAGTGCGAAGTTTTATGGGATTGGTCAGCTATTACAGAAGGTTTATCAAAGACTTCTCGAAAATAGCTACGCCAATTACACAGCTGACCAGGAAGGACGTTCCATTTATCTAGACAGAGAAGCGAGAGAAGAACTTCCAAGAGCTCAAGGATAGACTAGTTACAGCTCCTAATTCTGACAGTGCCAGATGGAACCAAGGGGTTTGTGATCTATAGTGATGCCTCACTGAAGGGCTTGGGATGTGTTTTGATGTAGGAGTGGAAAGGTAGTAGCATATGCTTCAAGTCAGTTGAGGCCAAATGAAAGGAACTACTCGACACATGATCTTGAGCTAGCAAGCCATTGTCTTCGCCTTGAAGATATGGAGGCATTACTTATGCATCACACACTACATATTATTGGGTGGTTGTCAGTGAATTCACTCAGGACTCTTAATGACTCGTTTACGACCCAAGACACACTGAAAAACCAAGAAAATGTTTTGACCCTGCATCTGTTTGGGGCCTATTTTTTCTCTTATGTTGTAACCCACTTATATAAGGGTATCTTTTAGGGTTTTTATAGAGGAGAAGAGAAGCCTTCATTGGTAAAAAAAATGGGTTTCGAGTTTTGGGAGTTTTTGCCTCTTATAATCTCTTTGATACATAGTGAACTAATCATCGCTGCCCATGGAGATAGGCATCTTTTCAAACCACATAAATCTTGTGTCTTCTCTGTGTGTTTTGCTTATTTTTGCTTGTTTGAGATCGATTTATTGTTTGTTTGATCACTTTCACATAATAATTGGTATCAAAGTCCAAGGTTTCGACATTGGTATTGGATTTTTTTATCGTTGGAGTATGAGTGTGGATTTGATTAACTGGAGGAATTAGTTTCTAGCACTCCATCTTAGACAACTTCAGCCTTCAAAAAATTCATTGGTGGTAAGAACTATGGTTTCAAATGCAAAATTCAAAATTGAAAAATTTGATGGAACTAATAATTTTGGCATGTGGCAATGCGAAACTTTTGGATGTTCTAGTTCAACAAGAACCATATATCACTTTGGAGGATAAACCTGATGATATAAAAGAGAATGATTGGGCAAAGATCAATTGTCAGGCTTGTAGCATCATTAGGTTTTGCCTTACTAAGGATCAGAAATATTTTGTTATGAGGGAGACTTTGGCAAAACAGTTGTGGGAGAAACTGAAAAATAAGTTTATTACCAAGAGCGTTAGAAATGACTCTATCTGGAGAAAAAAAAAAAAGACTATTTCGTTTCCAATATAAGAAAGGTATTTTAGTGTTTGAGCATTTGGATAATTTTAATATAATCATTGCTGATTTGTAAAATCTTGATGTCAAAATTTTAAATGAAGATAAGGCATTATTGTTGTTAAATTCTCTACTTGATAGTATGGGAAAGATACAATTAAATTTGATGATATATATAATGCTTTGATGAATAATGAGTATCGAAAAATGGATCTACAGGTCCATAGGGACTTAACATCAGAGGCTTTGATAGTAAGAGATAAAATAGAGGGCATAAATTATGGTGGACGGGGTAAGTCTCGAGGAATATCGTCTGATAGAAGAATTCCTGAGAAGGATAGGTGTGTTTTTTGTCATGAGAAAGGGTATTGGAAAAAGGATTATCCAGAGTTGAAGAACAAGATCAATAAGAGACCCAATGCTAACGTAGCAAAGGTTGAAGATGATGATACAGATTTTACTTTGATTGTTTCATCATTGGCTAGTCATTCTGATGAGTGAATTTTGGATTTGAGATGTTCCTATCATTTGTGTCCCCATAGGGATTTGTTTTCTAACTTCTAGGAGTTAGATGGAGGAGTTGTTTTAATGGGTAATGATAATATCTGTAAAATAAGAGGAATAGGAAACATCTGATTGAAGATGCATGATGTAACAGGTTAGAGTTCTAATAGATGTTCGTTATGTATCGGACTTGAAGAAGAACTTCATCTCACTAAGAATGTTAGACTCATAGGGCTACAAAGTTACTATTGAAGGTGGGGTCCTAGAAGTAGGTACTTGGGGCACTTGTTGTGATAAAGGGTACTCGAAAGGGTAATTTGTATTTTTGAGATAGGCAAATAGTCATAAGGAGAGTAGACTGTTTCCAACAGTTCAGAGAATAGTGTTTCTGATACATCGAGGTTATGGCACATACGCTTAGGGCAAGTTGGGAAAAAGGTATTGCAAGGGTTGATAAAGTAGGGTCTGTTAAAGGGTGCCAAGACTGGGAAATTAGGAATTTTGTGAGCATTGTGTCTTAGGCAAGCAGACTAGAGTTAAGTTTGGCACAACGGTTCATTGTACTCAAAGGACCCTTGATTATATTCACACTAATGGGTTAGGACCTAGCAGAGTTGCATCTTGTGGAGGTAAGCATTGGTTTATGACTTTTGTTGATGATTTCTCAAGGAGAATTTGGGTAGTACACCATACGATATAAAGATAAAGTCCTGGATGTGCTTCTTAATTAGAAGAAAATGATTGAGACTCAGACAGGTAAAAATATCAAGAGGCTCAGATCAGGATAATGGTGGTGAGTACAAGTCAGATCCATTCAAATAAGCATGCCATGATGACGAAGATAGTTAGATACTTCACAATTAGAGACACACCGTAACAAAATGGGGTGGCAAAATGTATGAATCGTACTTTGCTTTAAAATGTACGATGTATGTTGCTGAATGATAGATTAGGCAAAGCTTTTTGGACTGAGATAATGACATATGCATAACATCTTATCAACAAGTTGCATAGAATACAAATGATAGAAAAACACCCATAGAGGTATGGTCTAAAAAACATGATATAGATTATGATATTTTTCATGTATTTGGTTGTTTTGCATATTTTCATGTGAATGAAACTAAATTGGACCTTAGAGCGAATAAATCAATATTCTTGGGCTTTAGTACAAGTGTTAAGGGATATAAATTGTAGTGTTTTCGAATCAAAAAAAGTTGTTCTAAGTAGGGATGTTACTTTTGATGAGTCTATGATGTTAAATCAAATTAAGCAAAAGAAAGCTCAAGAGGAAAGTATTTCACAACATGTAGAGTTAGAGGCTCTAGTACTTACAACGAAAACTGTTCAAATAGTCAATAGTTCTGTTGTTAATCTAAATGATGAGGGCTCAAGCTTAGATGTGGAGAAAGCTCAAGAGATCCCACAACAACCAGAGTCTATTGTAGTTAGTAGATCGAAAAGAAAGATTCAGCAAACCTTGCTAAGTTTACTGACATGGTGGCATATGCACTTCTAGTTATTGATGATGATATTCTACTAACTTCTAAAGAATCCTATGAAATATTCAAAAAATGTTAAATGGAATGATGTAATGGGTGATGAGATGCAATCACTCTATAAGAATTAGACTTAGGAAGTTGGTACAACTTCCAAAGGAAAAGAAGGCAATTGGTTGCAAGTGGATATACATTAAAAATGAAGGTTCTCTAGGGAAAAATAGTGTGAGATTCAAGGCTAGATTGGTAGTTAAAGGTTACGCATAGAAAGAAGAAATAGACTACCATGAGGTATTTTCTCCTAGTTTAAGCATTCTTCTATTCGAATTTTGTTAGCTTTGGTTACATAGTTTGATCTCGAGTTGGCACAACTCGATGTCAAAACTACATTCTTGCATGGTGATTTAGGAGAAGGAAATTTTTATGACTTAACCAGATGGATTTAAAGTTACTTGGAAAAGATGACTGGGTTTACAAATTGAAAAAATCATTGTATAGTTTGAAATAGTCTCCAAGACATTGGTACAAGCACTTTTGATCAGTTTATGATAGCACAGAAGTATACAAGAAGCCATTTTGATCATTGTGTGTATTTTCTTAAACTTCTGATCGTTTATTTATATATTTGCTTTTATATGTAGGATGACATGCTCATTGTATCTATAAGCAAGCACGGTTGAGAAATAAGTTCGAAATGAAGGATCTTAGTCAAACTAAGAAGATACTTGGCATGGATATTGAAAGAGATAGAGTGAAGGGCACCATTTTTCTGTCACTAGAAACAATATCGAAAGAAAGTGCTACAACGTTTTGGTTTAGATGGCAATACGAATCCCTGTTAGTACACATTTGGCCGCTCACTTCAAGCTTAGTGTTTTGATGTCTCCGTACACAGATGAGAAGTGTAAGTATATGGCTCATGTTCCATATGCAAACACAGTTGGTGTGTAAAGACCCGAATTTTTTTTTTTTTTTTGGAATAAATTTTTTTTTTTAAAAGTGTGTCATGTATGTGTAGGTATGTGTGGTGGATTATGCATGTATATATATATATAGAAATATGATATGCATGTACGTATGCATGTATGTGTATGTGTGATGTGTATGTGTATGTGTATGTATATATATATATATTTAATGTGTTGTGTATACATAAATATGTATATATATATATATATATATATGTTAAAGAGAGGTGGGGTGTGGGCTGCATTGTGTGTGTGTGTAGGCTGCAGTGAGTGTGTGTGTGTGTTGTGTGTATAATATAATATAATATAATATATATATATATATATATATATATATATATATTGAAAGACCAAGCTCACAAGCAAGGCAATTAATGCACTTCTGCATTGGACAAGAAAGAGGTCAGAAAAGGGTGTGGGAAGAGAGAGAAATGAGGGGCTACAACCAGCCTTGTGTGAGGGATATATGTGTATATCTATGTGTGGGTATTTGGAGTGTCCGTTAGGTTTAGAGAGAAAACAGAGAAGAAAGGACCAAGTGGAAAAGGTGTGGGCATTGGGAGGAACTCAGAGAGTGAACCAAGAGAAGAAAGGAAGATGGGAGGAGCTGTAACAAGGTGAAACCCAGAAAATAGGTATGCCCAGGTTCAATTCTATTTTTCAATTTTTGAGCATGATAATTTGTTTAAATGGTAGGGTCTTGTAGAGCATGTAAAATAGAGTTAAATACAAAAAGAATGAACTAAAATGGTCCTAGAATGAGGGAGAAAAGTGGAGTTGCAGGTTAGAGAGAGAGAGAGTTGGAATCTCCATAATTTTATGTCTTAAAACAAAAACAAATTATAGGGGATTTAATCCCCTTGAGTGCAAGAGGTCATTGGAAAAAGAAAGAGCTCAAAACGATTAAGAAACAAGAGCGAAATAGGGAAAACACAGTCGGTCGGAGCTGTGGTTTCTCCTCTATTCGTGAAGATCTAGTGATCTAAATCCAAAACTGAGCTTGGATACGAGATCCTTGGAAAAAAATAGAAGAAAACTACATTTTTAAACCTTGAAAAATCGACCGAAAAATAGTCGCCGGCGCTGGAGAAGGCGCCAGAACCTTACCGGAAAATCGGGGAAGAAGGAGCACTGTTCGGGTCTTTAGTTCGGGTGGGGTTCGGGTCAGTTCGGGTCAGGTTAAGACCGACCCACTCCCCACGTGTCAGCTGTAGGTTATAAATTTAAAATGGGATTTGGGGTGTTTGGATACACAGTTAAGAAATTGAAATTGAAATTGAAATTAAAATCAAGAATAAAGATATCTTATCCCTGTTTTGGGACTTAGCCACTGTTTAGTTATTCGGATTTGGAATAGGAAAGCTTGAAATTCTGAATTAACCTCTCAACTTTTGGAAATTCAAATTTGACCCCTATGACTTTTAATAATTATAGTTTGACCTCCCGAATAAAATATTAATTAATTATTAATTTAATTAATTAATTAAAAATAAAAGAAAAATTATAAAAATGCCACTGAGTCATAAAGCAGTCAAACGAATTCCGATTTAAGTAAACAAATAGTGAATTTTTATTATTTCAAGCATTTCGGACTCAACTGTGAAGTTTAATTTACAAAAAGAGGTCTCGGGATGTAAGAACCCGTAAAAGTGTAAAATGACAATTTTTTCCTTTTTAGTACAGAAGTCCAAATTGAATTCCGCGAAAGCCTAAATTGACTTTCTTCAACGTTACGGACTCAATGGTAGGATTTATTTTAGCAAAATAGAAGCTCATAAAATAAAGACATAAAATTTGATGAATAGCATAATTCAAGTAACAAATGGACTGAGTTACACTTCACGATTTTAGGGACACTGAAAGACAAGGAGAAGGCGGTCTGGCTTTCTACGTTCTTACTGTTAGTTCCACTACACTATGAGTACGACGCCTAGGGTTGAGACAAACCAATCAGGTATGATATTTTGCTAAGGAATAGAATTAAGTTTAGGAATGATTTGCATGTTGATTGAATGAATCATATGATTACTTGACAGTTAGAAAATCACGTAGGGAATGTTTGCTTTGAGACAAAACCTAGAGTTGATTGAATTGATGCTTGTGTGTTTCTTGTTGTTCCTCGAAGTTATGATTTATTTCATGTGTTGGTGTTGTACTGTAATTTATGTTCTTGATGAGTTGTTAAGATTGTGAATACATGACTTAAGTATATGTTTACGTTGATTTTGTATTGCATGCATTTATGTGGAAGATGTTTTATAATTTAGATGTTGTGGTTGCTTTAAGTGGAATGGGTTAGTCGAAGCATATTCCATGTGTTGGAAAGAAATGTTTCATTGAGATTACATTGTTGCGTTGTGGAGTCAAAGCATATTGGCATAGTGTGATTCATTGATGGCATAGTGTGGGTTGAGCACGTGGTGCTATGCATTATGAGGGTGTAGATCCCGTGGTGAAAGACCCAAAAATTGGACATTGTATTGGTACTCAGGTTCCATCGGATGTGTTTCGAAAACGAGACATTGTATTGGTTACTCAGGTTCCATCGGATGTGTTCCGAAAATGAGACATTGCATTGGTGCCCTAGAATCCATCGAATGTGTTCCGTAAATGGGCATTGGTACTCAGGTTCCATCGGATGTGTTCCGAAAACGAGACATGGTTGTGGCATAAAGTGGCATGGGTGCGTCACGAATATTTGTATAACATCACATAAATGAATTCAATTCGGTAGTATAGAGTTTGTATGAATGTGTTCTGAATCTAGCCAATGCATTATATGATAATATTGAATGCTATGTAGATATAAATGTACACTTGCACATGCCACGCCTTAATTTTGTTCCTTGCATTAGCATTATATTATACCAGCAGTTGAGCTGACACATTCATGGGATAACATATTACAGATGACGCCCTGCTACATGAGACTCGATGATGTCTTAATGGAGGAAAGAACTTGGAACTATATTTGGCCCGTGGGGCGTATTTTTGATGTTATATAAGGGCATAAGCCCTAGACTATTTCATGTTTATTTGTATGTTATGAGACAATGGGCAAGGCCTTATGGATTGTATCAGAACAGGAATTGGGTTAGTGTTTGGAATGCATGTGATTATCCTTTATTTCTTTATTATTTCATTTTCTTTTAGTTTCGTTACACTCACCCCCGGGTTCGTGGAAATTCGGGGCATGAAATGGTGCTTTGATGTATGCTATGGTATGCACGAGATTTGATATTTCACACTTTATCAGTATAGTGAGCAGATATCTGCATGATTTGGGTAAAGGGCACTCGTAGGCAATAAAATGGATTCTATGATACATTCAAGGTACAATGGATGTTGGTTTAATGTTTGAGAGGGATGATCGACTTGGTCAGCGTGTGATTTGATATGTGGATTTAGACTATGCTGGGGATTTGGATAAACGTTGGTCAACTACAAGATATGTCTTTATTTTTGTTAAGGGACCAGTGAGCTGGAGATCAACATTACAGTCAACAGTTGCTTTGTCTATTACTGAGGCATAGTACATCACGGTGTCAGAGGCAATTAAAAAATCTATTTGGTTACATGGATTGCTTGAGGATTTAGGGATTGTTCAGAAGCAAGTTAAGGTCTATTGCGACAGTCAAAAGTGTAATTTGTTTAGCAAAGAATTAGGTTCATCATGCTCAAATGAAGTATATTGACATTCGTTTCCATTTTGTTTGAGAAGTTGTAGATGAGCAGGTATTCTTCTTCAAAAGATTAGGACTGTAGATAATCCTGCAGATATGCTTACTAAGGTGGTGACTAGGATCAAGTTCAAGCACTGTTTGGACTTGATCAATATCTTTCATGTTTAAGCACCCAAAGGTGCATGGCGCCTAAGGGTGCATTTGGAGGCAGTTATGATCCATTTATTTTGTTTTGCATGGTTTGAAGAATTCAGGCTAAGGTAGAGATTTGTTAGGTGGTTATCATGAATTCACTCAAATTCTTGATGACCCGTTTACAATCCGAGATGACTTGAAAAAGGGTAATGTGTGGGTTTCCCACCATTGCCCCCAGGAAAATTTTTTGACCCATTTTTGTTTTTGGGCTCGTTTTTTCTTTTATGTTGTAACTCACTTATATAAGGGTATTATAGTTTAGAGTTTTGATAAAGGAGAAGGGAGGTGTCTTTGGAGAAAAAAGGGGTTTCGGGTTTTGAGAGTTTTTTGCTCTTATAATCTCTTTGATACATAGTGAATTGATCATCGCTGTCTAGAGAGGCTAGACATCTTGCCGAACTACGTAAATCTTGTGTCTTCTCTGTAGCGTTTTGTTTATTTTTGCTTGTTTTAGATCGATTTAATGTTTGTTTGATTGCTTTTGCACAACACATACACCATAACCACATACAATATTTCTTGAGACACTCATTCATCTCATGAAACTATATGCCTGAATGATGAAACTAATTCTCAAATATAATAACTTTTATTAATTAAATGTCATTACACACAAGACTTTTAGAACACAAACACGAACAAATAATGATTTGAACTAAATTGATTTTTTCCTCAATGAAAAAGAGAACTCCATTTCTGGCACCAACTGTTTAAATGTTGAGTAATGTTATATAACTCAAAATTTGTATATCAAATAATGTAATTATAAATTAATAATAAAATATTAAATAATATAGTTAATGGACTATTAATAATTTTCTGTGACATTATTTAGTTGGACAATGGGACATGGCATTGCTATTAGACTATAGGTATAAAAATTAGCACTGGCTATTTTACTCGATGACTGTGTATACTCTCTCATCATGTGTTATGTGAGGCACTAATTGATGAAACTTGGCTATACCTTATGCTTTAGTCCTTTTATCCGAAGCGTCGGCAAGTTTCAATAAGTGACTTGATATCCACTGAGTTGCATAGTCAGGTAAAACCAGATTGGATAGGATATAATTGAATTATATGGGATATAGAATTTGTCGGGTATTAAATATTTTAATCTATTGTTTAGAATTGACTCAAATAAAATATTTGGATATGTTGTTATATCTCATTCTTATATTGGGTGCCTATCCAATATAAGATTTGGATATAAAGTTCGGTCTTCAAAAATTATTTTTATGAAAGTTATTTAATTTTTTCTTTCAAATGTATGCATACAGAGATATCTAAAATTAACATTTTATTCACAAATTAATTACAAAAATTAATAACCATAATCATAATATTTTAGAATGTAATTGTGCAAACATTATTCAAAATATAATAGTTTCTCACTTTTGAGGTGACTCAAAAAAATCATGGTCCAGTATTGCTTGAGAATCATCCAAATTAATGCTTACATGAATGCATATATATATATATATATATAATAGTCCATTTATATATTGATTCAAAAAATATATTAAAAATCTGAAACATATCAAAAAAATTTGAACAATAAAAAAAAGAAAAAATATGATTTTTTTTAACTTGACTCTGACCCTTTCATCTCTCTTATATTGCAATGTTATAATTTTTTTGATGACATGGCAGTTGTATTTTTATTTCAATTAGATGGGATAACTCTAATACCACCACTCCATCGGGATAAGTTATATCCCACTAAGGTGAGATACCACCACCCCATTGAAATGAGATATAAATGAATTTACAAGATATAAATAACTAATCTAATATAAACACCAAACATGAGATAGAGTAACATTTTACTTATCTAATGCTCTTATCCGTTCCAAACATTAGGGTTGCTCGAATTGAAAATCTCTCAAGTATATACATTAGGGTTGCTCAAATTGAAAATGTCTCGAGTATATTATAGTCTTTTATCCTCGTAACAGCTAATTCCCAAGGTTATGTTGAGAAAATTTGATATGTTTGAAGATACATTATCTTTTTAATCTCCTATAGTAATGGCATAAATAATTTGAATGCTTGATTATTAACCAAAATGAGACCTACCTTCATCTTAATATAAAGACACTATAGATTGGTTGTGATGAGAGTATTGATTCCACTTAATTTTCTAGCTTGTCACTGTTTCAATACATTTTTAGTTTTGAAACTTCGAAAAAATTAATCCTAGCTACCTTTTCAGATTGTTCATCTACATATGCACAATTGTGGTAATGACTATGAAGATTAACTAAGCCCAAAGAAATTGTCCTAGTTAGACTGAACACAAATGACACCTCACATAATTTAATGCAAGCTTATAAGTGATTTTTTTGGATTAAGAATTTTGGATTCTCTCCATTACACTTTTCTCTCAATCAATGCATGACACAACATATATTTATTTTTAAATAATTAAACAATAGATAATGCATCATGTATCGAAAGTACCTGAACAACATATGATGATAATGTGTCTACGATCCTTTAATATCATACCTTAGTTGTTTTACTCTTGTAGATCAATCATGGGAACAACTAACGAAGCAATGGTTGGAATTGTTCCTGAACAACTCACAGAAGATAATTATGAGTATTGGAAAATATGCCTGAAAAACTATTTGATCGGCCACGGCCTTTTGGGATGTCATCTCAAAAAATGAAGCTATACCGGATAGAGGGAGTCGTGAATATGAGATTTGGAGAAGCAACAATGCATTGACTTTACATGCCATTCAACTATCATATTGGTCCGACTTATATTTTAAGTTTAAGATAAATTATACTTTTCACTCTTATAGTTAAATTCGAATTTTACTTGTCTCTGTTATTTTAATTTTTGCAATGTCAACTTCGTAGTTTTGACTTCTTTTAATTTATTTTTTCTGTCTTAATTAACAGTTTATTATGAACGGAAGGGACAATACCTGCATACACATGTAATTTTATGGACAAATGAGTAATTTTATTCCCTTTTCCCTCCAAAACCCAATCACCTGCGAAAGTGTTTTGTTCATATTAAAGCTTGAGGGTGGCCATAATTAGTGATTTGTTCATTTAGGGTAACTTAATGATATGAGAAAGAGCCTCTTGTTGAGCAATACTGCACCAACATGACCCATAAATATTGAAGAACAAAACAGTAGGTCTTAGATGTGCCATCGTAGTGACACACTGATAGTTCACATCTCAATGATATTGTGATTCCAAAATCCCATGTGCATCAATCACTTGATACTTAAGGTTTTTATAGTTCCTAGGACCAACAAATAGTGACTTTGTGGTAAAAGCATAGGGTTGAACATGCATGTCTCTGCTAGCGATTTTTTTAATGAATGAGCTCTTGTTGACAATTAGGTACCCAAAACCAAGATCATCTACGGCCAATGCGCTTTATCAGGCAGCCGAGAGAAGCAACCTAGAGAGACTTGCATCAATACAGCCAGCCAGCACATATTAACAATTTCACAGTCCATATAAATCTCACCATTGAGATTCCTTGCAGCATTGATTTGGCCAAGGCTAGCTTGTAGTGGTGTTTGCTGTAGAGAACATGAAGATTAAGGTCACCATAGAATGGGTGAATATCCTCAAATCTCAATGAAGGTGGAAACTCTCACATGATACTTAACCAGCTGCATAATTGGCATACCCATCAGTTTCAAGACAGCGTTATCCCAAAAATAACAAAAGCAAGCCATTTTCCAACATCTCGATGAAGAAACAACCCTAAAGGGCTGCATGAATAACAGTAATGAAATGTTATCTAAAATAATATTTCAAACTGTCATTTAAAAATAATAATAATAACAATATAGCTAAAAAAGTGTATTTATAATTGTTTCTTAGTCCTTCAAGTATTATAATATTTAATTAGTTTACAATTCCATAAAAAATTTAAAAAATAGCAAAAAGAAAATCCCCCTGTTTGGTTAACAGAAAATTTATTTGTAAAAGAAAAAAAAAAAACTTAAATTTCATGTGACATGTTTTAATTACTCAGTTGAACTAAGGCAATAGGTAGTACTTCACTGGAAAGTCGGACTGAACTAAGGTTTTATAGGGGTTGAGGAGAGAACGACTTGTTTCTCTCCATCTTTCTCATCCTCATTGCCCCTGTTCCCAACGGAAGCCCATGATTTAAACAAAATGCCATTTTCTCACTATTTGACAAAGTTTTGGATAGAAAAAGGAGTAAAATTACTCTTATGCCCATAAAATTAGATGTGTCAGTGCACTTGTTATCTTTTCCGTCCATAATAAACGATCAATTCAGATGGAAGGACTAAATTGAAAAGAAACCAAAACAATAAGGTTGACATTGTAAAAATTAAAACTATAGGGATGAAAGTGATATATGAGATAAACTATAAGGGTGAAAAGTGTAACTTACTCTAAAATTTTTCACACTTTACATTTATCTTAACTTTAATTTGACCTCTTAATAATATTTTTGTCAATTTTTTGAATTTTTTTTTTTTATATTGATTGAAATCTTCAAAATATTTTTTTTCTTTAATTGGATCTCGTATCTAGTTTATAAATTCATTTGTATCAATAAATTTAGTGACTTATCAAAAACAATTATCGATTAATATTAATTTTTATATTTCTCTAATTTCTAAATTTATGATCGAACATCAAACAAAAACTTTGCCCCTCCTGACCTAAATTTTTGGGCTCGTCCATATGCGTGAGAGTCTAAAAATCTCCAAATCAGTTGTCAATTTCAGACAAAACAAAAAAAATGTTACAGAGCTTATTTCCTCGGCCAACAATGGCCATTTAAGTGAAAAACAGAAGACAATATATCAAGCAATAGAGGGATGCAGATTAAGCATGTCCGCAAGTGGCATATTCAAGAACGAGTGAATGAATTACTTCATAGCTTCCTTTTGTCTTAGAATTTGCAACAGTTCAGATTAAACTCAAATTAAGAATAAAGTTGCAAAACGAAAATTAGTACAAGACAATTACCACATGAACTGATGAGCAGGAATATTACTAAAGTTTCAATAAAACAATCAAATTTAAGGAACAACAATGTTGTTGATTGAAGAAGTTGAACAATGAAAACCCAACTATATATATGATGGCATTCTTGTATATATGGTAAATATAAGGATAAAGTTGTAATTTTAAAATATAATTGGGAGCGAGGTGATCCTCTACCAACACTGCCCCTATCCCGAATGAATTTTTCATTAGTACCCTCGAACTCGATCTCGTCCCAGTTTATAATTATCCTGAACCTTGTTTCATTAAGAGTGTATGTACAAATTCTGATACGATAGATTAATTTAGTCATCCTTACTGCTCATTTAAATAAAGAATATATAATTAATTTAAAAGTTTAAAATGAAAATATTTTAAATTCAAGATTTATCATTTGGATGAATATATCAAGTTCCAAAAAATTAGTAAAGTATGATTAATTGACTTCGGTATGAGAACATACATATGTGGTGTTGATAATGATGATACGACTCTTATGGTATGAGTGACAACTAAAATTGGAGTTTGATGGTGGCCGCAGAGGCTACGGTAGTAGCAATAACCATGTCTATATATATATATAGATATGTTAATACGATGTGGATGTGATGGCAATGACCATGTTTGCAATTGTGGTTGGGATAGTGGTCAATGAGGTCGTGGTAGTGACAACATTTGGGTGGTGGACATTTCAGATGGGTTGGTGAGGAGAAATTATTGAATGAATTGGTTCACTAGTTTTAATGGTCAAATAATAAATTATCTGTATGTATATAATATATTATTATAGGCATAATTTTAAGAAATTATTGAATAATTACTGATTAGTAATGATTAATAACTATTTAATTCTCCTTATTTTTCAAAACACTTGTGTTGACAGGATTTGATCATTATATTTGTGGCACTAAATATTTTTCTTTAAAAACCAATTATGAATTCAGGTAAGAGAGTTTCTCCTCCGAAAAAAAATACTAAAAAATCCTTAACTATATTTGTGACACTAAATATTTCTTCTTAAAATAATAATAATTAATTTCAAATCAGGTAAGGGAGTTCCTCCGAAAAAATACTAAAAAATCCTTATAATAAAATCTTCAATCTAAAATCTATGATTATTTTTTTCTATCTAAAAAGTCCCAATAAAAAACTTTTATTACTAAAAACTTCAATTATTAACTTTCATCTTAACACTGTTAAAAAATATTATTAATTAAACTAAAATAACTTTCAAAATATATTTTAAAAAAATACTAAAAAGTATATAAAATATATTCTCAATCCAAATAAATCATAATATTTTATGAAGTGAGATTTTATTTTTTAGGCTTTCTAAATAAATTAAAAAATTATATGTATTTTTTTAGATTGAATAATTTATTTTATAAATTATTTAGTACTTTTAAATATATCTTGAAGGTTATTTGATTTTAATTAATAATATTTTTTAATAGTGTTAAGATGAAAGTTTATTATTAAACCTTTTTTTGTAGTAAATATTTTTTTTTTGAATTTTCTAGATAAAAAAATTATTATGAACTTTTTGAATACAAAATTTTATTTTGAAATTATTTTAATATTTTTCCAAGAAAATATTGGATTCATTCCTTGAGACTCCTTGCCATCATGTCCATGTGGTGGAACCATTCAATTCCAACAAAACATCTGTAAGTTTTCAAAAGAAGTTAAACATGTCCGGCTATGATTAGGTGGCATGATGATGTGGTGTCTCTCAGCACTCTAGTAAGTTTTTACTTATTAGTGGGTTTGTGCAATAACTTTTTACCACGTAACATTAGATGATTGTCATATAACTTTTTTTTTTTTAATTTTATCTTGACTAAAAATAAAAATAAAGTAATAACTATTGTATAGGTGACAAGTTGGAGCCAAATCTTGTTCATTTACCAAAAAAAAAAAATGTAAATTTTTTAACCCAAATAAATATATAGAAGTAGTGATTTTCAAATTCATTTTAAACTTCAAATCCCTTTCCAAATTCTTAACGCAGATGTACCCATGGGAAACTTGAGCAATATGGCTAGACAAGTTTTTGGAGCCCAACCTGCATAGAAGTTATCGGATTCAGTTAATATTTGTACCCAAAGTAAAATTAAAGATGACGATTTTGTTTTTGGTTTTGGTTTTGGATTTTTTTTAATGGAAAATATGACGATTTTTAATTAGTTTATTTCATAGCTTAAGTGAGTTTTGTTTAGACTGATCGGATAAGAAGACGAGATTTAATAAGATATAATTGGATAGGATATGATGTAAAATCTTGTGAAATATTTTAATCTAGTGTTTGGAACTGATTCGGATAAAAGACCTAAATATATTGTTATATCTCAATCTTATATTTGGATGCTGATATAAAGGTTGAATATAAAGTTCGGTCTTCAAAAATTATTTTTATGAAATTCATTTAATTTTTTTTTCAAAATATATACATACGAGGTATCTAAAATTAATATTTTATTCACAAATCAATTGCAAAATTTAATAACCATAATCATAACATTTTAGAATGTGATTGTGTAAACATCATTCAAAATATAATAGCTTCCTACTTTCGAAGTGACTTAAAAAATCATGATACATATTATTAAGAATCATCCAAATCAATAATTACATTCATGCACATATATATTATTTTATATATATATATATAATAGTTCATTTATTAATACAAAAATATATTAAAAAATCTGAAACATATTAAAAAAAAAATTTGAACAATGAAAAAAAAGAAAAAATATGATTTTTTTAACTTAATTTTTTGACGTCTTCGTCTCCTTATATTGTAGTGTTGTAATTTTTTTGAAGACGTGTTGTTGTATTTTTATTCTAATAGAATGTGATAATTCTAATACTGCCGTCCCTTTGGAATACCACCTAGGTAAGATATAAATGATTTACGAGATATAGATATTCAATCCAATGAAAATACCAAACATGAGATAGGATAATATTTATTTTATCATATTCAACCCTCTTATCCCGCTGTCCAAACGTGATGGTTAAGCAATGAACTTAGATTATTACTCGCCATGTTTAGTACGCAATGATAAAATGGTTATTGTATAAAATGAAATAAGAAATTGAATAAAAAGGATATGAAATGAAATAAAGATTCTTCATCTAGAATAAAAAAATGCTTGAAATGATTTTTAATAAAATACTTATTTCATAAAATAGTCATTTTCAATTATATTAAATAAGAATAAAAAAAAAATTAAAATAAAGATTTATGTCCACCCCCCTAACAAATATGACACAAGTGTTCAAGTAATCGCCGAGGCCCTGACATGAAACAAACTGACTCAATTACCGTTACACAGCTGCTCCGACTCCACTGGAATAGTAGACACCCATTGAGACTGCAGCCTACTCTTGATACTTTGAGAGGTCACCTAATGAGCAGCTTGTTATCATTTATGCAAAAGCACTAAGCTCTACTTTGTGAGAATCTTGAAATTTCCTAAGGATAATTCTTATTAACAAAAGCCTTGATGAGCGCTTCTCAATCAGATTATTATAAACAAATGCAATTCAGATTTTAACTTCCAACTTAAATGAGAGCGTGTCTCTGCAAGCTGTGGCTTCTACTTCCAAAACTGAGGAGCAAGCAAATCAACTAACCAACACCCATCAATTAAATTTTCTTAATGATCTCTGAAAACTATTCCACTATCTACTAAATTAAATTTATGAACCAAAGTAGCATGTGTGTTAACTTTAATCTAGCCTGCTTCACGTGAACCCAAATTGAACAATTTAATACAGGAGCTGCAACAATAGCGAGACTTGGAGCAATAGCAATATACAAAGGGGATATTGAGAAATTCTTCTGCAAACTCATGAGCTTTAATAATCAATCACATCTTGAGAATCAAGATATTTTTTCTTAATCGGATTATCTAACATGTACTCAAGCTCGTATTAGACATGATGTTTTAACTATTGGATGCCTTCAGAATTATTAAAAAAGTGATTAAAATAAATAAAAACTTAATTTTCATACCGTCATATGATAAAAATATAGTCTTATATGAGATTGAACTAATATCATTGGCCTCTACCAACATATATCTCAAGTTACTTGAAGAATTCAGAGTCCTTGAACAGTCTTTCTGAAGTGATATAATAACCATATATCAAATCTGTATAGATGGTGATTAGAAATAACAAACTGAAGTTGGCTACCATAGCATACACTCCTAGTCCAAGTGCAGAAGAGTAACAATGCTCAATGGTTTCAATTTGGTTCTTGCAAATCTGACAGACTCTTTTATCACTTCTCTTTTCAGTATACAATAATGCTTTCCCTACACAGTTTCTATACCTAAACTATCTACCTGCTGCCTGTGAATGAATGGAAAGAATCAGATGAGTTTTTCTCTGTTAAGCCTGCTGATGTGGCTTGGCTGATTGAAAGCCACATCAGCAGGTAGAATTATTGAGTAAAAAAAGTGTGTATGGATAGCATTACTGTTCAGTATATAGATTTTATCTTGATATCAAATCATTGTGGCGGGCTTTCCAAAGAAACGTTGTAACTTTTGGGGCTACCATTTATCTTCCATAACTCATTAGGGAAGGAAAAAATGCTTAGGAAATTTAATATAAGAATTTATTAAATTTCAAGATTTTGTTAATAAGAATTTTGTTAAAAGTAGCATTTTTAACAAAAGCCTTTACCCAAATCCTAAGGGCTTTCCAAAGATGCCTTGACTTCTGATAAATTTAATATAATGAGCTTTAGACTTCACTGATGAAGCCAGTTTTGATAGTGACATCTAGATACAATGAGTAGCCATATAAGTTCTATCTTTTTGAGGGGGGAGGCTAATAGGCTTTCCAGAGTGTTAACATTTTTAATTATAAGTTCTTCTTACCAAGGTTGTCAATAAGATTTATTATAACTTTTATATTGCTTGAAACTTTTTTCAAAGGAAATAGGCTTAGAAACCCAGTTTGCCCCCTCATATTTTCTTTTATCACATCTTTCCCTTTGAGAAGCTGCACATTTCGGACAAATAAAAAATTGCTTGCCAATTGTATTATCCATACGGCCATGGATTAAGCAATCAAAAGGACCTAATGCTATATTTGTTATGCAAGAATTGCATGATGACTTCATAAAATATAATAGAATAGAGATTACTCAAATGTGCCAAAGAAATGTTTAGAATAATTTTTAATGGAATATTTATTCTATATAAAATAGGCAGCTCAAATCATATCAAATAAAAATAAAAAATAAAAAAATTAGATTAGTGATCATTTCACTATAGCAGACATACAAATTTAAGCATTGCCAAGCACCAAGGGAAAACCATATCCCGTTCGACAAATTGCATCTATACATTTATGGCTAGTTGAAAAATATAGAATTGGCTCTGCCAGGTGGCTGAGTCATATTGCTTCTGGATCCCTTCGAGAAATAGAATTGCCTCATTCCTTTTTTCTTTTTATAGTGAAAATAGTATCACTATAATGACACATTATGAAAAAAGTACAAATTTATAAAACTAACACCTTTTTATATTAATTATTACGCTCAAATCAAATTGATAAAAAGAGATAATTAAGAAATTTTATAATACCTTAAGTATTAACTTTTGAAATTGAACTTATATTTTGCGACATCATTCAAAATAAGGATAAGAGATTCTTAAATTTGAATGAGGATAGTATTTTTTATTGTTTATATAACTATTTAAAGTGATTGACCTAACTGATTAAACCAGCCAACCATGAATCACTCCCTTGGGGAATGGTAAACTACTGTCACTAAGAAATATATTTTCAATATGATTCTAGTGTCAAACTATTGGGGGTGAAATTGTAAATTACAAATAAAGCACCACTAAAGTCACAAAACTAATACAAAGAAGTAGGAAACTATCATGGTACAAGATTTATTTCTACTTTCAAAATTTTCTACAACTTAATTCAACTCAACCATTGTTTATCCTAATTATTTAAGTCGGTCACATAAATCATTTTTCATTATTATGCTTTATTTATTGCTATTTCCTTAATTAGACTACTGTGAGTTATCTTATTTTTTATTATCTTTATAAAAATTCATTTTGATCTGTCTCGCTTCATAGCATGACTCTCAACATAAACTTCTTCATTGTGCAAAGACAAAGTCTTCAATATGCATAACCTAATTACCTTAATCAGATTTATTTCATTTTATCACCTAAAAATGCTACTTCTATAATCTCGTATATGTTTTATTTTTTATTTGATCTTTCCTTATCTTATCAAAATTTATTTGAACATTTTTATTTCGGTCATACACATTTTATTAACATATATATATATATATATTTTTTTTTAAGTTCCACCATTCTTTTATTCATTTTGATATAGTAATTGTTTTATAAATTTATCTTACTCGTGTTTCTTTAATTTTTACATCCATAAAAATTAGGGTAAATTATACTGACATTCTTTTAAGATTTCTAACAATTACACTGATCTCTCTTGATATTTTTAAAATTATACTGTACTTCTCATACTTTTTCTGACAAACTACAATTATTCATTCCAGTCAAAATTGTTGTTCAAAATAATCAAATTGCCCTTTCATGTTTTGGTTTGTTTTGTTTTTTTTTTTTTATATATTTCAAATTTGATTAATTTTTTCTTATTTTTTTGAAGCTTTTTTTATATAAAAATAAATTTAAGTTGAATAACTTATTTTCATTTTATATAAAAGCCAAATTAAGGTTTTAAACAACACTGATTTAAAAATTAAAAAAAAAGTCAAAATTGAAAAAATGTAAAATAAAAAGAATAAAAAATATTTTCGTTATTTAAAAAAAAAAATTTAACTAGAAGAAAGTAAATATAATTTTTCAAAAAAAATAAAAAAATAAAAAAAATTTCAAATTTTTAAGAAAATTCAAAATAATTATCATAAATTTTTTTTAAAAAATCAGAATAATTAACTACGAGTATCCCACGAAGCACAAGTATTTCATCCTCGCCCATCTATGATCTATTAAAGGACATTTAGGTCTTTCAAAGTCATAAACGGCTAAAAGTAGATGGCACTGCTAACTTCGGGAGGTGGGCACATTACATTCAGTGAGCACAGTGCGCGCACGTTAGCCCGACCAATCACCTCACGCCACCTCGGCGTAACGTACTCCCCCGCCCCCCTCTCTGTAATTCCCCGCGACCATCTCTCCTCATTTGCATTCCTTCTTACAATCTCTGCAACAACAAAAACGAAGAGCACTGTGAAAATAAGATCTTCACTCAATTCCAAATCCATCCTCGGACAATCTTCCATATCCCCATTTTGTCCCCAACCAATGGCTCCGTCCAGCTCGGCGGCGCGGGCGGCTCAGAAGTTCTTCTCCGTCCGCCGCACGGAAGCGCCGCGCCTCCCGTCATCGTCGCCGCCGCCGAGGAAGTACAGGTCGATGTCGGATATCATGAGGACAGCCAAGTACTCCGTGATCGAGCGCGACGACTACAGCCAAATCATCTGCGACCAATGCGGCTCCGGCGAGCGAGACGACGAGCTGCTCCTCTGTGACAAATGCGATAGGGGCTTTCACATGCTCTGTCTCAGGCCAATCGTCATCCGTGTTCCCATTGGATCGTGGTATTGCCCTAGCTGCTCCGATCATCGACCTGTAAAAAGTATGAAAATTTTGTTCTATTTTTTGGTGGTGCTATGCACACACAAACACTCCTATATATTAATGCATGTGTAAATAATTAATGTTTGGGTCATTGCATGTGGTGTTTTTTCAGGATTTCCGCAGACTAAAATTATAGATTTTTTTCGGATTCAGAAATGTACGAATAAAGCTGAGAGATGCATATCTCCGCAAGGTAATTGTTATTGGTTTTTATAGCAGTCATGATCAAAATTGTGGTTACTAATTGTTATTGTTGTTCTTGATTTTTAATTTGATATACAATTGTGGGGTACTTTATTTGAATCAATACTTTTTTATTAGTCTCTATATGTGAGCTTCATCCAATGGTCTTAGCCTGACAAAAAGAAAATTTAAAGAAATTTTTTCATTTTAATCCAATTTATTTATTAATAAATTTTTTTGATGACATCAACAATAAGTTGGCTAGTGCTTGCATGCTTGTAAATTAGGTTTTTTTTACATTAAGTGGGTGTATTGATTTTAAGTGTAGGGATTCTAAAACACTAAAAAAAGGAATTTTTGGATATGATGATATATTAAAAAAAATGTTGTGAAACAGGATAAATTTATGGCATGTTTTAGATTTGGTAGCAGTATGTCTTATGAATCACATCATATATATGTGTGTGTGTGTGTGTGTGTGTGTGTATTTCTTTATAGATATTAAGTGTGATCATGCCCTTTTGAAAATGAGATGGGGTATTTTTGAGACCAAATGGGATAACTGTCCACTGAAAGTGGTGATGGGGAATGCACAAGGCAATTTTGGGTCTTTTATCCGGATCAATATCAAGGTGCCAAAATCTTGCTTTCGAGTTAAATTTGGAAAAAAGTTTTGCATTGGACAAATGTTGAAAGAGGGCAACCTTGTTTGGCAAAGGGAATCTATCATTTGCAAGGAAATAATTCTATGGTTGATAGTTGATAACTAATTTGAGCTTTCCAGAACTTGTTCAGAACACTTTTCACATAAAATACTTCACATACCCGTGTAGAAGTTGTAGGTTCTATCAAACCTTCAAATTGCAATTGGGAAAGCTCTTGGACTGTCGGTTTATAATGGTTAGGATTCATGCCTATGTGGCTTGGTTTGATAGAATTGATGTCTTCATTCCTTTTGAAGGGAAGTTTAACAAAAAAGGAGTAGTTTTTCCACAAAGGGTTAGGCTGTTTTGCAAGAAATTCTGTGTGTGATTCTACACATAAGGTTTCAATCAAAAAGATTTGCAGTGTAAAGATTTGGAACCTTTGTCCAGGATAAAGAATAACTCTTGTGTTCAAGACTATCAGGTGTCAAACAAACTTTCAGGAGTTTGTGAAGAATATCAAACTCAATGAGGAGATCATTTCCAAGAAGAGGAGAGTAAAGAACTCTATGACAAATAGCGAAATTAGGAAATAGTTTGCACAAGATTGGCTCGCTAATTTTGTCTATTACAAATTTCTAATCATTAGCGGCACAAAAGAGTTGATGAAAAGGCTCCCAATAATAGATTAAAAACTAATTTTTCAAAATAAAATCTTTTTGTATTTTTGATTTTCCAAAATGAAAATACTTTAAAAGAAATATCTAATAAAAAAGATTTGAAAGCAGTTTATAGGATTCAATTAATTTTAAATTAAGCACAAGGACGCTAAACTACAAAATTCCTAAACCTATCAAGTATGAAAGGAATATACTTTTTCAAAAGGAAAAACATATGGAGTGAAGTTCCCTAAAATATCCTTCCTAACCTGAGCTTTTCTAACTTACAAGAGACTAGAGGAATCACGTGCTTGAGATGGAGCATAAGTAGTCCTACTAGTGTTTTTCTTCTTAGGAAATGAATCTTTCATAACACTAGGAGATGAGGTAATCTTACCAAGTAATTTCATCAAATTTTGCAACTGTGAGTAAACATTAAGTTCTTCTCTAAATTCTTCAATTGAATCCTTAGAGTAATTTTTGTTTCTAAGTTTTAGATATTCTTGCATCACATTCGTAACACTAGGAGATGAGGTAATCTTACCAAGTAATTTCATCAAATTTTGCAATTGTGAGTGAACATTAAGTTCTTCTCTAAACTCTTCAGTTGCATCCTTAGAGTACTTTTTCTTTCTAGGTTTTAGACATTTTTGCATCACATGTCCTTTCACACCACATCTAAAGCAAGAAGGAACAAACAATTTTTTTATATTTAGTTTTTGAACAATGTTTCTTTTAGGACTACCAATAAATTCAGGATTAGGGAGATTTTTGATTGCATTATTATGCTCATTATATCCTAAACCAGTTTTGTCACCAACAAATTTTCCTATATGTAACATGTGTTGAAGGTGCATTGAGCTCTCTTTCAAATTTTGTTCTTTTTCGAGAACAATAATTTTATAGGTCAATTCCTATTCTAAATTATTAATCTTCAAATTTTTGGGCATTATTTTTCTCAAGAACATTGTAATGTTTTGCTTCAAAAAATTTTAACCTTATTTTTGAAAGATAAATTTTTTGAATTAAGAGTTTCAAATAAAATTTTTGTAATGTCAATTCCAAACTCTCAATTTTTATAAAATTTTCTCTCTTTTAATGTCAATTTCTTGTTTAGAGATTGGGTAATCGTGCACTTTTGTTGTAGTTTTTCATTCATAGCATGAAGTGTCTTCTCATCTAAGATATCAATCCCCCCTTCATCGGAGCTAGATTTTGACAAAGATTCTCCATCCAAAGAAGATGTAAAGGTTGCTAGGCTAGCAACCTTCTATACTTTAGAGTCTTCTAAGTTCTAACTCCTCATCATACTTTTCACTTTCGTTGTTAGATTCATCTGACCAAGTCACATTCTTAGCGTCTTTGTTTTTCCTGTTTTTCTTTTTCTCTAAAGGACAATCAACTTTCTTGTGACTAGGTTGGTGTACCATCATTCTTGTCTTTTTCGTTGGTCTTTGTGCTCTGACTAGACTCTTCTTTATTTGAGTTTTCAGAGTTTGCTTTCTTTTTCTTTTTGTCACTGGAAGTAACTTTCTTACCTTTTTTCCTAAGAATTTTTTTGAATTGCTTAGTAATAAATGCTACTTCGTCATCATCTAGTCACCATCATTGTCAGCCACTCTTAAAGCCAAACCATTTACTTTCTTTTGGGGTTTTGGAGTCAATTTATATGTTTTTAGGGCACCTAACAGTTCATCAACTCTTAGTATAGTCAGGTCTCTACACTCTTCTATGACAATCACTTTAGGTTGAAACCTATTAGGTAATGATCTTTGGATTTTCTTTCACTATTTTGCGTTCCTTCATCACCTTTCCAAGATTATAACATTGAGTGATAATTTCCTTCAACCTAGTATAAAATTCTGCAAACGTTTCATGTTCCTCCATTTTAGTGGTTTCAAATTGTGTAATGAGGAATCGAGGTTTAGTGCTTTTGACGGTGGTTGTGTCTCTATAGATTATCCTGAGCACATCTAAAACTTCTTTTGTAGTTGTGTAGGTAGAAATCTTTTGAAGGTCATTTGGAGTAACTCTAGAAAATATAGAATTTAGGGCTTGGAGTTATAATTTACCGTGGCAAATTCTGCCGTAGTTCAGGAAGATTTAGGCTTAGGTGTCCTCACGCCATCTTTCTCTTCACAAGGTGGCGTCCACCCATCCTCGACAGCCATCTACGCCTTTTTGTCCAAGGATTGAAGGGAAATTCTCATCCAAGTTTTCTAATAGGCATAGTCAGATCTGTTAAAGGTTGGAGCATGGTTAATAGATTTTTCAGGGGCCATATTCTTAAAGGTATCTTTTTAAATATCAAACTAAATCCTGCTCTTAATACCAATTGAGATGCTTTAATTAATTTAATCAATTAACTGCTCTACAGAGTAACACAGATAGTTCCAAATTATTTCTCTAATTAATTAATTCAATTAATTAGACAAGAATTGTAACCTTAAGTGGATTAACCAAGTATTCAAGATAGTTATTTAAATATAAGATTCGTAAGTGTTATGGCCAAATGTTAAATTAAATAACAATAATAAGTACAAAATATAAGAGCACATCCAAGAGTAAGAGACAATGATCTTACGTGGGAAACCTTCATTGGGAGTAATACCTACAACTGGAAGAGATCAAATCACTATAAAAGCCAATTAGTACAATGAACAAAAGACCACTAATTACTAACATGCTAAGTTGCTTGGTAGACTTACACCATTAGTCCATTCTCCATGTAGTTCTTTTCGTAATGTTTTTGCCTACTGACTACACTTTTAAGTTAATCTCTTCACAACAACCAGTTTAACCATGATATGATAGCCTTCAGATCCACGCATACTAGTGCGTTGGTACTATAAGGGCCCTAAGATACTCTCTTAAATAAAAACCTTTACAATCACCTTTGTGAAATAGGGGAATATATGGAATCGAAACCATAGAATCGTAGAATTAAACTTAAGGAGTCATAGAGTGCCTAAGTGCTCAACAAGAATGCAAAATTGCCTCTCTACAATACAATATTCGCAACTTGTTATGCGAAACTTGCATACTGAGTATTTATAGGTAACCCTAAACCTAATTAGATTCGGAACAGGAGAACCTATCAAAATCTCTAAAAAGTCACCCCCGTTTGAACAAAGAAGACTCTTTCGTCCGGACTGGATAGCTACTATTTTGAAGTTTTATCTTAGTTTTGAATTGTAGCGTTTTTTCAAACCCACTAAGTGACAAAGGGACATAATAGGACATATTTTAAGTCTTAATCCTATAGTCAAAACTAAAATATGCCTAACCTTATTTATCATTAAACATAAGTCCCAAAGAGACTCATAACATAGAAGACTAAATGAACACACATCTTACAAATGCACCTAACATGAATGCTATGACTTGCATGTATGTTTATACATTTCTTGTAGTCGATCTGAACTATCAGGATGTTGTCGAGAATGCTCATCTTCAATCATACAGAGCTGTATTTTGAGTCTGGCACGATCTAAGGAAGCGATTGACTAACGTTTTAACAAAATTGAGACTTAATCTAACCTAAAAATTACAGACTCAATAAGGACTTTTGAAATGAATTATCAATACATACACTTGAAGAGGGAAGTTTCACAACTATTGTTGTTGGAAAAATGGGCTTTTGAGCATTATAATTAGCTATCTTTGAGCTAAAATTAAAGTGGGTCTCACAAATTAATTTAGTGAGTCCACATGGGAATATGTTCTCCTCTATGAGGAGATTAAGATTATATATTGGGTTGCTCAAAACCATTAAGGAGTGAATGAGAAATTGCCTCCTAACATCACCACTTGGAAAATGGTAACAAAAGCTTGAAGCTTGTGCAAAAAGCTTGTGTCCCACAAAAGATGGGTACAAGACTTTTTATTAGTATATATACATGTACCATGGAAGAGGGTTTGGGCCTCAAGGGGCACCCCAATTTTGTGGAAGGGGGAGGACCTAGCACATGCTTGGTTCACCATACACGTGCACGCGCGCGCCGCCGCTGCCAAAAAAAACCCAACCGAACCAGGCCGGGCCGGGCCAAGCTCGGGTTCTGGGTTCTGGGTTCTGGGGCCTGGGGCCTGGGCTTGGGCTTGTTGTGTATATATATCTTTTTAGAGAATTTATTTAAAATTTTTCAAACCAGAAACGCAGTCGTTTTGAACGTACGTTTAAGTTACCGTTGGGATTCCGAAACGCTATCATTTTGCAACGTGCGTATGGTTACCGTTGGGAGTCCAAAACGCTGTATGGTTATCGTTGGGAGTCCAAAACGCTGTCGTTTTGGAAGCGCTGTTTGACTGAATGGGTGTCTTCTCCATAAACACGACTGTGTCTGTTCGCCATAAACAGACACGACTCAAGCTTCATGCCTGTACCAAACAGGCATGAGCAAGTCTATAAATAGGACACAATGCACAACATTCTGCATCCATTCATTGCATATCATCATCTTCATTTGAGAGAGTTCTGTTCTGCATACTTCTGGTTCGACAGACAACAAAAGGAAGTACTTGCCTTTGTGTTGGTTAGATCATTTTATCCTAGGAGACATATTGTCAGGAGCTCGTAAGCACCTACTGCGAGGGCAATAAATTGTCTTAAGGACATTGTGTCCAACACAAGACTTGATCCATTTTTCAGAAGTTTGATCCATTTTTCAGAAGTTCTCTGTTCTCTGTGTTCTGCAAGTTCTTCTTCTGTAACAGGTTCTGTTTTTAATTACGTTTAATTGTTTCTGTTGCTTTAATTAAGTCTAATTCTGTTTTACGTTTAATTGCTTCTGCAATTCAACTCTAAAAATAGAATTGGTTCTGGTTTACAAAATAGTTTTTGTTTTCACAAAGATTTGGAATTCTGTTCCTGGTTTTAATCTGAGTATGTACAAAATTGTTTTATTGATATACCAGTTCTAACAATCTTAAGACAATTTTGGTATAGATATATATATATATCAGTTCTACAGTTTGTAATTTTACAAAACTTAAAATTCAGTTCTTATATATCAGTTCCATTTTACTGTTCTGCTTTATACAGAAATTACAGAAACTTGAAATTTAGAAACTAGTATACTATTCTGGTTTATGCAGAAATTATAGAACTATAAGTTTTGCTACTGTATTCACTAAAGTAATCTGGTTTGGAAAATCTTTAATATTCAACTTTTAAAAACATTGTTTTGGTTTCTGTTTAGTTGTACTAATTTATTTACTAACAAAAATCTTCAAACCAATTTGTATCTGCTGCAAGCAAATCCTTTCTAATTGCTTTTATTTATTTAGAATTTGGTTCTGAACTTTTTGACTAAATTTGAGTATCCTAAATTGCAACAGTAATGGCTACTGATTCTACCCCTCCTCCTACTCCTACTGTGGTGCCTCCTCTAACGCCTGTTATGGCGCCAATGACTGTTAGTCATGGAGAGAAGCCAGAAAAATTTAACGGGACAAAATTCAAGAGGTGGCAACAAAAGATGTTGTTCTACTTGACCACTTTGAATTTGGCCCGTTTTCTTCGAGAGGATGCTCCCGCATTGAAGGAAAATGAAACTGATAGGCAAGTGGTTGCCGTTGTGGAAGCATGGAAGCATGCTGATTTCTTGTGCCAGGAACTACGTCCTAAATGGTTTGGACAACATATTGTATAATGTGTATTGCACCCTCAAGACTGCAAGAGAATTGTGGGAATCCTTGGACAAGAAATACAAGACTGAAGATGCCGGGCTGAAACAGTTTGTAGTGTAGGAAAATTCCTAGACTACAAGATGCTTGATTCCAAGACTGTGATCAGCCAAGTTCAAGATCTACAAGTAATTTTGCATGACATACATGCAAAAGGGATGTCTCTTAGTAAATCCTTCCAAGTGGGCTGCCATTATTGAAAAATTGCCACCCCTATGGAAAGAATTCAAGAATTACCTAAAGCACAAGTGAAAAGAAATGAGACTTGAAGACTTAATAGTGAGGTTGAGGATAGAGGAAGACAACCGTGCATCTGAAAAGAAGGCAGGCAAGGCCATCATGGAATCTAAGGCCAATGTTGTGGAACAAGGGCAGACCTCTCACAATAACAAGAAGAGGAAACACAATGGCAATAGGTCCCAAACAAAGTCCCTACTAAAAAGTTCCAAGGCAAGTGCTATGTGTGCAACAAACAAGGGCACCGTGCTAAGGACTGTCACAGTCGCAAGGACCAAGGGAATCCAAACAAGAGGCGTGCTTAAGCCAATATAACCCAAGTGGACAACCTTTCTGAAGATGTCTCAAAGATGAACCTCTCAGCAGTGGTATCCGAGGTGAACTTCATTGTCAGCAATGCCAAGGAATGGTGGGTGGACACAAGGGCTACTCGTCATGTTTGCTCAGACAAAAAGATGTTCTCATCATATCATAGCATAGATAATGGAGAACAACTCTTTATGGGCAACTCCTCTTCTTCCAAGGTTGAAGGTCCAAGGGAAGGTGGTACTGAAGATGACATCGGGTAAGGAACTTACTCTCAATGATGTGTTGCATGTGCGAGACATTCGAAAGAATCTAGTGTCTGGATCATTGTTGAGCAAGAAGGGTTTCAAATTGGTGTTTGTTGCAGACAAGTTTATCCTCACCAAAAATGGGATGTATGTGGGGAGGGGGTACATGAGCAATGGGTTCTTCAAAATGAATATAATGACCATTGTACCTCCGATTAAAAATAATAATAATAAGAACACATCTTCTACTTACATGCTTGAGTCTTATAATGTGTGACATGGTAGACTAGAACATGTTAATTATGATACACTGCGTAGATTAATTAATATGGAATGTTTGCCTAAATTTGAAATAGATCCAAATCATTAATGTGAGATTTGTGTGGAATCTAAACTTACAAGAACTTCTTTTCAATCAATTGAAAGAAGTAGTGAACCTCTAGAATTGATACATTCAGATATTTGTGATTTGAAATTTATTTAAACTAGAGGTGGTAAGAAATATTTTCTTACATTCATTGATGATTGCACAAGATATTGTTATGTTTACTTATTGAGAAGTAAAGATGAGGTATTAAAAATGTTTAAACATTTCAAAAATAAGGTTGAGAACCAACTTGATAAGAAAATCAAGGTGATAAGAAGTGATACAGGTGGTGAATATGAAGCACCTTTTGGTGAGTTTTGCTCAGAACATGGTATTATACACCAAACAACGGCACCCTACTCACCACAACAAAATGGGGTTGCTGAACGTAAGAACAAAACTTTAAAAGAAATGATGAATGCATTATTATTAAGTTCTGGACTACCTCAGAATTTGTGGGAGGAAGCAATTCTTTCCGCAAATTATATTCTCAACCTAATACCTCAGAAGAAAATTAATAAATCTCCTTACAAGTTGTGAAAAAGTCGAAGACCTTCTTACAAATACTTAAAAGTGTGGGGGTGTTTGGCTAAAGTGGCGATACCTTTACCTAAAAAGGTTAAAATAGGACCAAAAACAGTTGATTGTGTTTTCATTGGGTATGCTTATAATAGTAGTGCATATCACTTTCTGATTCATAAATCGGAAATTCCCGATATGCATGTCAATAGTATTATCGAGTCAAGGAATGCATCGTTCATTGAACATGTATTTCCTTACAAGTTAACAGAGGAAGTCGAGTTCACTTAAAAGAACTCATGACATTACAGAAAGCAGTGGTCAAGACCAAAACGAGAATGATGAACCAAGACGTAGCAAAAGAGCTAGAACATCAAAATCTTTTGGTCTAGATTTTCTAACGTATTTGTTAGAAGATGAGCCTCAAAGTTTTAAAGAAGCCATATCGAGCCCTGAAGCTCCATATTGGAAAGAGGCTATAAACGATGAAGTAGAATCCATTCTGCAAAATCATACGTGGGAACTAGTGGATCTTCCACCATGTTCAAAAGCCTCTTGGATATAAATGGATATTTAAGAAGAAAATGAAAGCAGATGGATCTATTGATAAATACAAAGCCAGATTGGTTATCAAAGGTTACAAGCAAAAAGAAAGCTTGGACTATTTTGATACATATTCACCAGTTACGAGAATATCATTCATTCGAATGTTAATAGCTATTGTAGCTATACACAATCTTGAGATACATCAAATGGATGTAAAGACAAGCTTTCTTAAATGGTGACTTGGATGAAGAAATATACATGGAACAACTCGAAGGGTTCATTGTTCCAGGTTAAGAAAAGAAAGTATGTTTAAAGTATGTTAGCTTGTTAAATCTTTTTATGGATTAAAACAAACACCAAAGTAGTGACATGAGAAATTTGACAGTGTAATGATGTCAAATGGGTTCTAAATTAATGAGTATGACAAATGTGCATATATCAAGAATACCGAAAATGGTTTTGTCATTATTTGTCTCTATGTTGATGATATGCTCATTATGGGTAGTAATAATGAAGTCATTAAAGCTACCAAGAAAATGTTAAATAATAAGTTTGACATGAAGGACTTAGGTGTTGCCGATGTTATACTTGTGATAAAGATCTCCAGAACATCAGATGGACTAATATTATCTCAATCACATTACATTGAGAAAATTCTCAAGAAATTTAAACAAGATGATAGCAGTCCAGCGAGAACACCTGTAGATGTAAATCTACATTTATCTAAGAATAATGGCAAAAGCATATCGCAACTAGAATATGCACAAATAATTGGTAGCCTAATGTATGTGATGAATTGTACTCCGTCCAGACATAGCTTATGCTGTCAGCAAATTGAGTAGATACACAAGTAATCCTAGGTCCTGACCATTGGAAGGCAATAGTTAGGGTTTTGAGGTATCTGAAATACACCCAAAACTATGGATTGCACTACTCAAAATATCCAGCAGTACTTGAAGGATACTGTGACGCAAATTGGATATCCGACACCAAAGAGTCGAAGTCCACAAGTGGCTATCTATTTACGCTCGGTGGTGGAGCAGTGTCTTGGAAATCTTCTAAGCAAACGTGCATTGCCAGATCCACGATGGAATCTGAGTTTATTGTACTTGATAAAGTTGGTGAAGAAGCAGAGTGGCTTCGTCACTTCGTAGAAGATATTCCAATATGGCCAAAACCTGTGCCTGCTATCTGTATTCATTGCGATAGTCAATCAGTGATTGGTAGGGCTATAGAGTCATATGTATAACGGTAAGTCTCGACATATTCGTCGAAGACATAATACCAATGGTATTATGACCATTGAATACATAAGGTCAAAAGATAACATTGCGGATCCGTTAACCAAAGGTTTGACCAGAGAGCAAGTGAATAAATCATCGAGGGGAATGGGCTTAAAGCCTATGCACTAAGAGTTGCCATAATGACAACCCCACTTAGTTGACTGGAGATCCCAAGATCTAGGTTCAAAAGGACAACCGAATTATGTGAGACTCATTAAAGATCACTATGGAGATAAAATCTTCTACCCATTCCTATGATAAGAATAGTGATGCCTGTAGCGTTGAAAAGGATAAGCTAAGCTTCTAATGATTCTTATACCTTGTTAATATACAAGTGGGGTATAACAGGATACTCTTAATAAGAAATCACCTATGTGAGTGTGAACTGGGCCGGTTCTATGAGAATAATAAAGGTTAAATTCTCTAGGAGCACTCATGAAACTAGGAATTGTTCAGGGCCAAAATGAACACAATCATGAGAACCAACTGTGTTAGGAAAGATTCTGTGTGAATGTTGTTGTCTTGGTTTACACAAATGATTGAACAGTTCAAGACATCATATTCACTGATCAATCAGTAACCTCGATAGCATTTTACAAGAGAAGGTTCAAGGCTACAAGCTACCTTCCTCTATGCAGAAAATTTCAAACTGAACTCTCTCTTAGTGTCTGCATGTCATTTGCATTACTTTCAAGTCAATTTCATTCATGTGGGGAATTGTTAGGAAAAATGGGCTTTCGAGCATTATAATTAGCTATCTTTGAGCTAAAATTAAAGTGGGTCCCACAAATTAATTTTAGTGGGTCCACATGGGAATGTGTTCTCCTCCATGAGAAAATTAAGATTATATATTGGGATTGCTCAAAACCATTAAGGAGTGAATGAGAAATTGCCTCCAAACATCACCACTTGGAAATGGTCACAAAAGCTTGAAACTTGTGCAAAAAACTTGTGTCCCACATAGGATGGGTACAAGGCTTTTTATTAGTATATATAGCACATACCTTGGAGGAGGGTTTGGGTCCCAAGGGACACCCCAGTTTTGTGGAAGGGGGAGGACCTAGCACATGCTTGGTTCACCACACGCGCATGCGTGCGCTGCCCCACACCGAACAGAACCGGGCCGGGCTCGGGTTCGGGTTTTGGGGCTTGGGCCTGGGCTTGGGCTTGGGCTTGTTGTGTATATATATATCTTTTTAGAGAAAATTTATTTAAAATTTTCCTAAATCAGAAACATAGTCATTTTGAACGTACGTTTAAGTTACCAGTTGAGATTCCGAAACGCTGTCGTTTTGCAACGTGAAAATGGTTACCGTTGGGAGTCCAAAACGCTGTCGTTTTGGAAGCGCTGTTTGACTGAATGGGGCATCTTCTCCACAGACGCCACTGTGTCTGTTCGCCATGAACAGACATGACCCAAGCTTCATGCCTGTACCAAACAGCATGAGAGAGTCTATAAATAGGACACAATGCACAACATTCTGCATCCATTCATTACATATCATCATCTTCATTTGAGAGAGTTCTGTTCTGCATACTTCTGGTTCGACTGACAACAAAAGGAAGTGCTTGCCTTTGTGTTGGTTAGATCATTTTATCTTGGGAGATATATTGCCAAGAGCTTGTAAGCACCACTGCTGAGGACAATAAATTGTCTTAAGGACATTGTGTCCAACACAAGACTTGATCCATTTTTCAGAAGTTTGATCCATTTTTCAGAAGTTCTGTCTGTGTTCTGCAAGTTCTTCTTCTGTAACAGGTTCTGCTTTTAATTACGTTTAATTGTTTCTGTTGCTTTAATTAAGTCTAATTCTGTTTTACGTTTAATTGTTTTTGACAATTCAACTCTGAAAATAGAATTGTTTCTGGTTTACAAAATAGTTATCTGTTTTCACAATGATTTGAAATTCTGTTCCTGGTTTTAATCTGAGTATGTACAAAACTGTTTTACTGATATACCAGTTCTAACAATTGTAACTTAAATTTCCTCACATAAGTTGAAGCAAAAATATTAGACAATAAGTGTTACTTTTAGAAGGAAAAGTTGCAAGGGGTTGTAACCGTTGTTGTTGGCCAAAAGGAGAGCAAAAAGGTTCTTCAAGGAGATCAACTTCAGGGTCTTTATATCTTTCTTTCAAAAGTTGTTGATAAGATTTTTTTCTTCTTGGTGTGTCAGTCATAAAAAAAATCTTTCTTTCATGTGTCCATTGCACATACTTCATTTACTTCAAAGCGTATGCACTACATAACTAGTTACCAACTTTAGTAGTATTTGTCCTTGATCACATCTAATGAACAACTTGGGATTATAACTATAACCTCATCTAAAAGAGCAATTATTATATTTCTCAATATGACTTGATTTCTGATATTATATACTAGAGAAATGCTTGTTCAAGCATGTGTGTGTATAAACACACACACACACACACACACACACAGAAGGCCCTTGTGCAGATGAGGAAGCTGATGGTTTAGCTAAAGGAGAGCATCTACTGGAAAGTCCTGTCTAAAGGATATTTTAGACCCTTGTGCAGATGAGGAAGCTGATGGTTTAGCTAAAGGAGAGCATCTACTGGAAAGTCCTGTCTAAAGGATATTTTTACTTCTAGTCAAATTTTTTGGTATCGGTGGCATGGGATATCCTTCTTGAAGGATGTCTCATCCTTCATGTACATCTCTTTCCATGTCAATAATGTCTTCTGTTTATTTGGAAAAAAAACAAACAAAAATGAAATGGGGTGTGGGTGTGGGTGGGCGGGGTGGGGTGGGGGCATTTACTGCCTTTTGTAGGTTAATGGATTTATGACAGTAAATCTTCCAAGTAGGGTGATAAATTTTTTATTTTTTTTATCAGCCCAAGTAGGGTGATAACTTTTGGCAATTTTATAAGAAGAAATCTAGACCCAATCAACTTTTGGTTTAATGTAATATTGTAGATGATCTATTTTGAAACTAGGACTAATACATAATGTATCAACATTTAACAACTAGATTAGTTACTCATGAGTAGTATAATATGATTTAAGCAGTCCATCTTACTAGATTGATTCATTGTTGGAGATGGAGCTTGGGTTCGTTTCTTAGAAGACTAGTGGTGGGGAAATCAACCCTTGAGGAAATCTGTCATTGTCTTTTCTTCTTATACTGAGCAAAGGGGTTCGTGTTGCATCTTTAGCTATCCATTCTAATAAATCCATTCCTGTTGCATCTTTTATGCCATTGATGTAACAAAACAAAAATCACTTGTCCGACCGTTGTCCATGTTCTTTTCTTTTTGTAGCGAGGACTTTCTCTTAGGTAGGTATTTCTCGGGTGACTTGAGACTGCATCTCTGTGTTCTTGGGGATCTCTTTTGGAGGCTTAAATGATGAAGAGGGTGGCAGCCAATTTAGCCATTCTTTTGTTTATATGGAGGGCAAGGAATGCTAGAATTGTCAAGGAGAAGCAACTAGAAGAGAAAGCTGTTATGGACAAGATTATCCTTTTTACTTCTTTTCTAGCCTCTGTGACCAGGGAGTTTGTTGGACTCCCTCTTAGCATTATTCTCTTATAATTGGACTATGTTTTGCTTTAATAGTGCTCCTAAGTCCGGGCCTTCCTCTTCATGGGTTCCTCCCCTCTAATGGAGGGATTGAAACTCAGGCATTATCAGAGACCACAATGGTAACATTATTCTTGCTTTCTGTAGATCAATTGATATGGTTTATGCTATTACAGTTGAGATAAGGTATTGCTTGTGGGTCTTTGTGAAGCTCAAGCTATAGGGTTGAACAGATTATTGGTGGAAGGTGATGCCTCAATTCTTATATTTTGCTGAAGGAGGCACTTACCATTGTAGATACAATCATTTAATTCAAGAGATGAGGAATTAACTAGATCCTTACTAATGGAGTTTAAATGGATGTTTAGGTTAGGAACTTCAGAGGCCAACACCTTGGCTAAGAGAGGAGAAATCACTCTCCTTAATTTTGTAGGAATCACTTTTCCCTCTATCAAGTAAGTTCAAAGGGAAGTTTTTATAGGGAGTTACTGTACTTTTTTGGTATGTTTTTTTAACTACTTCCCTTTTTTAAGCTGGTTTACATTTTTCTTTTCTATTAAAGGAATGAGAAAAAAGAATGATGTAAATCCGGTGACTGCAATAAATCATTACACACAGCATAGTTTAATTGGATTATACCCATGATATGGGCAATGGAAAAGTAGGGGTTTTGAAGGAGAGGTCGTATTGAGATTTTCTGGGAGATAATTTGCATTTATGTTATTCATCATTTATGATTAAATATGCTTATTTGTTATCAATTTTCTTTATAATCCTCATTTATTTATAGTTCATTTATTGATTTTTAAACTCTTCACCTATTTGGTAGCTATATATATATATAGTTAGATAAATATAGATATATTTTTTGTGATAAAAGTTCAAGATATCATTGGTTCTGTATTTTGAAAGCCGATATTTAAAATGCAATTTTACTGAAAACAATTAGAAATCATGAGAACACTTTTTGTCGTTATTGACAAATGGAATGCAAGCAGAAGATGGATCTTTGTGAAGCGCTGGATGGTGGAGCTGCAAAGGAAAAGCACCCTCGTTGCTTATGAGAGGCCTTGTTAGAGTGAGAAATGCACCTATCGAAAGGAGGTATTAATGATTGAAAGCTGCTTGCCAAAGGGTCCCGATCAAAAGTTAGTGAAAAGTCACCCCAGTTTTTGAGCTAATCTGATTCGTTTTGTGTGAAAAGTTGGAAAAATCGGTAAGCATTCCTTTAGCAAGTAAGCCCTTGCTTGTTCCCGTGAACACATTTTGTCATTATTGACAAAGAAACAAGACTAACATATTGTTTGGTTCCTCACTGAAAAGAAGAGAAAAATATATATATTAGAGAAGAGAGGAGAATAAATTATTTATCAGTTAGGTTAGAGTATAAGGGGGAGAGGAAAAGATGGGACTCAACTAAGCTGTCATTTATGTAATTTTATCTTGGGATAAAATGTTGTTATCTCTTAATCACTCCAAATTACCTCAATTTTGAGGTGATAGTAGTTGTGAGCCTAGAGAGATGTTTTTTTTTTTTAAATCTTAATCACCTCCAATTTTCTTCTCTTATCTTCTTTTCAAAATGGACCCAACATGCCTAATACATTTCTTTTATTGTTCTTTTATTTTTGTGTAAATAGTTGTTTTTTATCTCATTATCCTAGAAAAGTTTATGAAGACATCATGCCAAATCGATCCTTCATTGCGTTTTAATTCTTTAATGACTTTGATAGAATCTATTGTTGTAAAACAAAGCGAAGATGCCTTTATTAATTGGGGATTTCTGTTTTAAATACCTTTTGGTGACTTGGTCTTTTGATACATTTATTAATGTGTGCTTGTTTAGTGGTACAAATTGATATTATGGAGTGAAAAAATATGGGCCTAGCTATTCCTGCTCTACACTACTACACTTGCACTCCAAAAAGTACACTTTCAACCAAAGGTGTTCCCTAAAATATTTATCAACAATTCTTGATATTAATTGAAATGTTGGATATTAAGTGAGATATTGTTATAATTGACAAGTGAGATATTGTTGTCATAAATTATTGACATCTGGAATATTATATCTTTTCCCAAATATTTAGATATCTTTTGATATAGGTAATGATTTTTTGGAAGAAGGTCAAACAAGTCCAAATTTTCCCATCCAAAAACCAACAAAGACCTAATTTTCTTTTTAATAAGACCATAAAAACTTCATTTTGTGAAATAATTTTGCATTGGTTCAAATATTATAGTTAATACTCGTCAAAAAAAAAAAAGAAGAAAGAAAGAAATTATAGTTTATGTTTTGTTGTTTATAGACGAGAACCCACTCATGGTTTTCAAGTTACAAAATAATAAGTACTACCACTACCCAAGATTTAACTAAAAGTTAAGCTACTTTAGATTTGACCCAAGATTTAACTAAAAGTTAAGCTACTTTAGATTTGACCCAAGATTTAACTAAAAGTTAACTAAAATTCTATCTACTACTACTACCTTTTTGACCCAAGATTTAACTAATTACTACCACCTAAGATTTAAGTAAAATTTATATCTACTCAAGATTTGACCCAAGATTCAACAAAAAGTTATATCTACTACTACTACTACCACCACCACCCAAGATTTAACTAAAAGTTTATCTACCACTACTAGTTAATATCGAAACAATTTAGGGGGATTAATTCTCATCAGTTACATAAAGAACTTCTATTGACTTTCTTAAAATTTTAAAGAAGAAATTCAAATTACATTGGTAAATTATGTGAAATTGGACCATAATGGTAGAAATTTTGATAACTGCTGTTCAAAATGTAGCTACAAATTCAGGAATTTAATCAAGTTGGCAATCAATAAAAAACACTATCATTAATTCATAATTTAATACAAGTGACAAATTTAAAGTGCCTTTTTTAAAAAATAAAATAAAAAAGCAATCAAGAATTTATCAAAAAAAGGCTCAAAGTAATATCCCCTTTATTTTTATGTATAGGTACCAAAATATTTTTCGTCATTCGTAAGACATTTTCTTAGTTGATATTATTTTATTAAACAATTTTTTTAACCAATAAACGCAATTATTGTATCTCTTGAATACTTCCAAAGCTCAGTAGAAATATGGTTTCATGTGTCTTATTGCACTTTTTTTTTTTTTTACCTCTGATCCTCTAATCCTAAAAAAAGAATTTATCTTACCTAGTCTCACTAGGGTTTTCATATTCTTCTAAAGCTAAACTTCTTATATAATTTTCATTCAACAACTTCTCAAAATAGTTTTTCCAGCTTTCCTTCATTTCCTCAACTTTCACCACGATCTTCATATTCTCATTTTTTATACACTTAACATGATTAAAATCTCTTGTTTGCCTCTCTCTTAACAGTTAATTTGTATATATTATTCTCCCATTCTTTTGTACTTAGTTTATAATATAAATCATCACATGCTTTATACTTGGTGTTTACAATATTGAGTGGATCAAGTTTCAGAGGTTTATGTAAGTCATTAGGATTTTAGTGATAAGGCCCTGTGCTGTAGACTGAGATAAGAGTTGAATGGATAGTTCGCTTGGTTTAGTGAATGAGTGTGTGTTGGCCAATGTTAATTAGATGATCACACTTGAACAAGTACACCTTATGACATTGGATCAACACCTGCATGATAGTGGTGGGTATTTCCTCTGCAGGTTAAAGAGAGTGCTCTGTTTAAATTTAAATGCGAAAAGACATGGTTTTCAAACGTAAAGGGATGCGTCCCTTAGTGATTGTACACATGGGTGGTTACGAGGCATCCTTTGGTGCACTATATGAACACCCATATATCCCCACTTTTTTTTGCCAAGCAAAGGAGGTATCCAAGCAGTCAAAACTTGACTAATCCCCCTTTCCCTACGCAGGGCCACTGCCTCGCAGGGTCAGTATAACGCCCGGGCTACTACCCCTGGCTGGTGGCTGGCCCCAGGGATTCAGATGGTGAGAGTTGAACCTACGAGCTCGGGGGGTAAGCCCCTTACAAGCGGCCCATATGTCCCCACTTGGAGACATCCATTCTAACGTAAACTTTTATCTTTCCTTTTGTTCTTCTTGAAATTACAGAGAACCAAAAGGCTTTTCTTTCACTCTCTTCCTACTGGTAAGAAACAGTTTCACGATGTTATCATCACACTTGCATTCATATACCCCGGGATGTTTAGTGATATCGGAGCAGGAAAAATTTACAAATGACTAAAGAACAGATTAAAGAGAGTATTTTTCAAAAAAGTTACTGCCCAAAATTGGTGAAGAAAATTCAAACTGACAAGGAACCAGAATCATCATTGTCATTATCCTTGCAAATGAATTCATTGACACTGCTGCTTTCGGATCTCATTTGTAGTCACAACACTGAAGTTCGGATCAGAATGCTAAGTCAGAAGAGCCACTGTTGTGAAATGGGCAAAACTTTTTTGTTTCAGAGAAAGGTCCATACATCACTCAAACAGGAGGATAGTTTTGACTAGAAATGTTTGAAAGATTTTTGCCTACCCGAAGGACTTTGGTTCAACAGCATTTTTTATTATCATCTTTAGTCAATTCCAATAGGACTGGTGTCTTCACAACCTTTTCCAGCGACTTAGTCCCCCCTCTATGTGGATATTGGTTTCATCTACTGTCTTGCATCGTTTTAGTTGCTCTTGACCAGTTATTGATCTTTTTCTGTTCTTTGGAATCATCCCATGGCCAAAAAGTTTTGGATCGTTGTGGGTATGTAATCAACATTTGAAATAACACAAGAAACAATTTATTCATTGGAACAATGTGGAAGATGAAAAATGCAAAAAATTGTGGTTTGTTGCAGTGTTGTGGGATCATCGTCTCTACCACTTTTTTTCTTGGATGCTCTCTCTCTCTCTCTCTCTCTCTCTCTCTCTCCTCATACATATTTTTCAAAATCATGAACTATTGTTGTTTGGATAGCCCATCTTGTAAAATTTTACTTAAATTCATTTTGTTTATACTCCTAGTAGTTAAATGTTTGTTTGACAAAATATTATCCACTTTTAAATTGCAGAGGGATAGGGGAAGATTATGAATAATTTTTATTGTAATATTGATACATTAATCCAGAATATTGTGGGTCATCTGAGTGGTACTCATTTACTTGCATTTGATTAGTGATGTTTAGTTTAATGCCTTCGTAGATGCTAGAAGACGTCGTAGACGTTCTGCTACATTAGTGTTGCACAAGAAAAGAAGAAGATTATTGCCATATACTCCAACAGAAGATCCTGCACGAAGGCTAGAACAAATGGGTTCCCTTGCATCTGCTTTAACTGCATTGCACATGGAATTCAGTGATGATCTCACTTACTTTCCTGACATGGCTCCTAGATCGGCCAATCAGGCAAAGTTTGAAGATGGTGGCATGCAGGTTTGACTTGAACTTCTTTTTTATTTCAATTTCGTTCTAGAATATTTGATTTACATTTATGGTGTTGATTAGTATTTGTTTTCACCATAATTCAATGAGGGTTATGTTAATTTTCTCTTTTTAATTAGATCCTCTCGAAAGAAGATACTGAAACCTTGGAGCACTGCAGAGCCATGTACAAAAGAGGCGAATGTCCCTCCTCTTTTAGTTGTTTTTGATTCATGTGAAGGGTATTCTTCTTCTTCTTCTTATTTTTTTTTTAACTCTTAGATTGCTAGCAATTCTATATACCAAAAAAACAGCATATGGACTATAATAGTATTTCTGTTTTTGATGCAGTTTTACAGTAGAGGCTGATGGCCATATAAAGGATATGACATTTATCACAGAATACACTGGCGATGTGGATTATATTAAGAACCGGGAACATGACGATTGTGATAGTATGATGACCCTTCTTTTAGCAACAGACCCATCTAACAGTCTTCTTATCTGCCCTGATAAACGTGGAAACATTGCTCGCTTTATCAATGGCATTAACAATCATACTCCGTAAGCCTGTGTACCCTATCTCATGGTGTCCATATTCTGACTCAAAAATACCCTCCTGTTTTTCTTTTCCTTGTACCTTTGACCATTCAATGGGCTTTGATTTCTGTACTCCATAATTCTAGTTATCAAGCTCAACCTCTAGTGCAACTCATATTACAAGATTCTATATTTGTTCATCTCAGGATATTCTTTAAAATTGAGAATATTTAAACCCGTTGTTCTTGAAAGCTATCCAATTTTGTGCAGGGAGGGTAAGAAGAAGCAGAATCTTAAATGCGTGAGGTACAGTGTAAACGGTGAATGCCGGGTGTTTTTGGTTGCTACTCGCGATATTGCCAAGGGAGAAAGGCTATACTATGACTATAACGGATATGAGCATGAATATCCAACCCATCATTTTGTCTAAGATTTACATAGATATTTATGACTAACAAATCTGCAGAATCGGCATGTGATTCTGGATTCTGTTCGATCTTTTTGTTGTCGGCAGTTTTTATTTTTTCCCTGGCTTCACATTGTTGTTGGAGAGTCAACACATTTTTTTTCCTTTCTGATTGTATCCACGGGCCATCAATTGTAATTTGTCTTGTAATGCTGGTCAAGTATGTGGCCTTAAGAGAAATAGAGCAGACGAGGAAATTTTCTTTGCAGATTAGCACGTGAAGAGACAAAAATGCCTTAAAAATTTGAGATCAATAACATTATATTCATGTACTACAGTTTTCAATGAAAGACTTTCATTTTATCTATGGCTGTCATTCTGCTGCTGCCAACATGACTTATTCTGTCATGCTATTGGAAGGCTGTTGACTTCAAATATTCAATTGTATTTTATGTTTTACCATTTTCATTTCTCATCCTCTGTAAGTATGAAATGTGAGGTATCACTGTTTTTCCTTATGTGCTAAATCACTCTCAAAGATTAATCAGATAATCTCAATATGTTCTTTTCCATTTTCCTCGGTATTTCTAAATTTCTTGGGTAAGTATTACTGAATTTCTTACTCTTCTTACACCATATCGGTGATGCAATTTGACCCTTCACATATAACAGTATTTTGATGCCTTTGTCTTTTAGAATTGGATGGAGTGCCTTCTGCAGGGATCACTTGGGAGTCTAGTTTCATCATCAGTGTATACTAGAGATTCACTATTTTGGGATCCTAACACCAATTATAAGGTGAAATCTTACTTTCTCTATAGTTACTCAAATTGTAGATTAGCAAAAAGTTCTTTAGTGGATATTCTTTCTTTTATTCCTCCTGAATTTCCTCATAAACTACTAATAGAATTCATTATACAGAGATTTATTCCCAGCGTGTTTTTCCATTTAAATGGAGAAAGATTTTAATGATTTTGTATGGGCATTACCATATCCGACTGCTTAATTGATAGTGATATTATATTGCACTTGATACTTGGATGGGTCATGAGTACTTCTCTTGTTGTTCAAATCAGTTTCATATCCTAGGAAATTATTTATTTATTTATTTATTTTTAAATAGGGATTTTGTGACAGTCTTCATTTTTTTTTCATTTAGTTTTCCTTGGTCTTTGCATCTACTTTTGTTGCTTCTTATTTAGTTCTTGTTGTTCCTGCTGCTGCTGTCACAGTTTGACATTTCCACAATAATGCAGTACGGTAGTACCCAATTTCTTCTTAATCCTTGGATGTTCTCTCATTCCTTAATCCTTACCAAGATTTTGTAAAAAATTTCATCGAGTCAATGGGGTAACTGTAAAAGAACTTTATTGTTTGAGTTCCTGTTAGCAGAAATTAGCTTGTATGTTTGAGTTGAAACCGCATTATACATGCTTTTGTAAGATGATCAGATCGTACTGGGATGAATGATTTGAATGCATGAGTGAAACAAGAGTGTGGCCAACTGAAAAACTCCCTTTCAGTATAGAGACACCAACTTAAGATCTCAATGCAGACCCAGAAGCATAGATAACATTTTAACTTTGCTACTTTTTCTTGCATTACACTGCAAAAATATGGGGAAATAAATTCTCTTGCCTTCTTCATAGCAGGAAATTTGAGAACCTCCAAAGAAGAAAGTATCAAGGGTGCATTTGGTAAAAAAGTAAGCCCCCCAAGGATCCGGCAGTGAGAAGATTTGAAGAATTGCTTTTAAAGCTTATGATAGATTGTTTATCTGTGATGCTTCAGTGCTTGTGTAAAGGAAGATGGTTAGTCCATAAAGCTCAAGTCTTCTATTGTTCAAGGATTGATGAATTCTGGGATTAATCTACTTCCTTTGAGGTACTTATCAAAAAAATCTACATCCTTTTGAGGCACTGAGATATCAGCCTTTGAATATCTGAGGATACTGCCTAACCTAATGGAGTTGCAGATGTGGGGTTTGTAGCCAGCATGATAAAGTGATTACTTTGTTTAAATCAGGATGGAAAAACATGAGCATCTAATTTTTATTTTTATTTTTCAAGCCGTCAACTTTTTGGACAAGAGGTTGGACTGCAGGGCATGTTAGCTTGTAAACTGTAATTGATGGCTGGAAAGCAGAGTTAAGATAACTGATAATATTCATTGTATATTCTGAAGAATGTATATATACAGGAATCTTGGAAAGGTTATAGTTGAAATTCTTTGTGGATAATTCTGAATGAAAGTTGAAGTTTGGGAGATGTTGAGTTGATTATCCTTGATGTTACCTGGAGCAGAGTGTCTGGCTTGTAGGAACAGTATTTTTCTAATTTATATTTCTTTATTACCTTTTTTCTTCATTCCGCAGAAGAGCAGAAATTGCTTTTAATCTTTGTCGCATGCATGCGTTGGTTTTGGTTGAAACCATAGGTGAGAAACGACACCTTTAGTAGCAGTTGGCTGATTCTCTCCAAGTTTAGTTAAGATTGCTGGGCAATGGAGGCAAATAGGTTCATAATTTGGTGCCTTCATGTTCTATGTAGATGTATTCTTAACACCATCCTGGTTTTGGTGGAGGATTACCAGCCTATTGTGCCTGTCAGAGTTTTAAGTTGCATTACCAGATCTGGAAAATTTTCATTATCCAGTGTTTCTCCACCAAGAAGCGTGCGAGATTGCTGGTCAGATGTTTTTCATTATGACATCCAGCGTCTTATGTCATTTCTTTGTCTTTCTTTAAGTAAGACCGGTATCTTGTCCTCATACATGATCCCCTCGGCTGAGATTTAGTTAAGGAAGATGTAGGCAATAAGGAATTTAGTAGCTTATAGTTAAATCTCTTTGTTAGGTTGAATGTGCAGTTGAGTTAGATTGGTATATCAATTCATGAAGAACACTAGTAGTTCAAATCAGTTTTGTTATTGGAGGCTATCAATATGATTCTTGATTCTTATTACAGGTAAAACGACACTTTCAGGCAAAAATTCTGTTGTAAGACCAGTATCTTGTCCTCGTGCATGATCCCCTCCATCGGCTGAGGTTTAGTTGAGGAAGATGTAGGCAATAAGAAATTTAATAGCTTATATTGTTTGGTTTTCTGATTTAGCTGCGAAGTTTCTTTCCTAACCTCATCATATCCTACAAAAAAATTGAATTTTGGGAGATTGCGGTTTCACAAAACCATAAGATTTGTTGATTATATTTTCAAACTAAAGAGAATATAATTACCCAAATTCACTTCATAATGCAATCGAGTTGTACGTTGAGCATGAGAATGGGTTCACCCAAGTTTGGGAGTGGTACTTTAATGTAAAGTTTTAAATAATGCTAGTGGCTAAGGTGTCAGCCCCATGAGGGCTTGGTATATATGGTGACCATGTTTCTTTCTGCCAGACTGAAGATTATTGGTCTTGCATATACTTAAAGGAGGGGGGGATAATGCCCCCATGGGCGGGTGCAGGCCATGCCATGAGTGCTCACAACATTGGCATGGATTATGCAAGGCCAAAGCCCATCTTGACCGTTTAGTGTGACACTATATATGTGGGTTCAATATCAAGCCGCACCATGGCTGAGGGCGGTACCACTAGCAAATAGTTGTTGGTATGTAATGGATTGATAATTAATGCTTGGCTGCAAAGATCAAGTCCATCGTGAGTTGTGAGTTAGGCATGACTTGACACGGTGGACACAGACTTGGATTGGTTGAGCTAACCTACATTGTGCCTTAGCTCCGGACCTAGGTAGAGAGTGCTCCCAAGGCTATCTTGAGATTGGTCCTCTGAGTGAGTCAAATCAATCTCTCCTTTGAAGGCATACTTCAATTCCTAGGTTGAGTTCATCCTCAGTCCCCAGTCTAGCTCATATTATCCTTGGTTTCTCTCTCGTGATATACTCTCTATGGTATCACCCTAATTACTCTATGATTGCCTAAGGCTGGACACAAAGCTAGCTTAGGGAGCTTTTAGGGCTCGGTGTGCAGCATCGGTGTCTCTCTCATGCTCCTTCTAACAGAAAACACTATCTTAGTGTTAGGTTGATTGGTGGTTGATGTTATGGATGAATTCAGTAAGTTTTGGCTTGAGTTCATTCTGTGGTCAACCCTAGTCCTATAGAAAGAGAGATCTTCTTGAACACCTGGCCGGTGTTATCGTCATGATTGTTACTTTGTCCATGTACATCTATTAATTATCCTCCCTAATGTCACTTTCTCAACATATATATATATATATATATATATATATCAGTTTACAACATAATCTACTAAAATTATGTTGTCAACAAATTACACTGAGAACTCTTCTTCAATGTCCTGTGTGTAATTGTATCAGGTTCATGCATGACCAAAATAAGAAGATAAAAGCTGACTATTGTGTTTTGGAATTTACCTGTCTCTCTCCTTTTAAACATTCTCACAATTTGATCATTTCAAATACACTCATACGATGACATGCTGTTTATTGAGTTCCCAGAAGCATTCTATAGCAGTAAAACTTCTTTGGCCATATGGCTCATTCAATTTTCTCAGTGTTCAATGGTCACATATCGCTTCTGTTGTGTTTCTCATCTTTAACCATCCGGTTCTATTTCTATGAGCAATGTTCTTGTCTCTCCACCCCATCAATTATCACATTACGGATAATTGACTGGATACGGCAAAAAATAGTTCACACCAGGATTTGTTTTAAGGATGAGTAATGTAGACACATCCTTTTCTTTATTCTTTTCTCCTTTTTATTTCTAATACTGTTAAAGTTATTTGATCCCATAGGACAATAGTTTTGAAATTGATTATGTTGCAGGAACTAAGAGGTTGATAGTTAATAGCAATTTGCTCACAGTGCTCAACTTTTAGGAATAAGAACATGATGAGACAATGTGTTCTTGTATTTCTAGCCCATTGATGGGGTAATATGCTTACCCCCCAGGGTCTTGTTGAACATATTTTCTGTTGTAATGTTGCACTTGTTTGATTATTTCTTTGATATTTTATCACTTGTCATTAAATAAATATATATATATATATATATATATATATATATATTTTAACACATAGCTTCCAAGATTTTCTAAGCTGCAATGGCAGAATTTTCATTTTTGTTATGTGCCCCGCATAAGCAGCTTATGTCAATTCTAGGAAGCTAGATATTACTTATTCCAACAAAAAAAAGAAAAAAAAAGTGCTATTTAATCCAACTTCAGCTGAGAATGACAGTTTTATCGTGATTAACAACAATTGTCATGACCGATGCAGGTTTTCTTTGTTGCACTTTCTTTTTTCTTTAGAATTATTGGCTTTATTCAGGGCATGGAAGATAAAGGGGCTTCTCCGGATAATTGAAGGTTTTTTTGGCAAGTGAAATTTTATTAAAACAAAACATAAGAAGCTATGCAAAGAAACAAGCAACAGCAGAAACTAACAAAGGAAAGCAAACAAAATAAGGAAAAACACAGCCAGACAGAATCACAAACAGACAAGGCACACAACTCAGCTAGGACCATTGCTTCCTTTTCACAATGGTTGGTGACATACTAATTAGAGTTTACACTAGAATGTTCAAGAAAAGTTCAAAGATAAGTTTGGGTATATTGTTAACTACGGAGTCTTCTTTGTGTTGGTTGTTGGTTAAGTATTGATTTCAGTATTTATCATATTTTTGTTGCCTCGGTAGAATTTCAATTACAAAAAGCACCTAAATTTAGATTTCTTCTTTCTGTAGAACTTTTTCTAACGGTTAATTTGGAAAGTTTGGTGCAGAAAATATATGAATAATTGCTTGAAAGTTACAAGCCAATCATGTGGGGGCATGTATCTAGTCCTGATACTGGGATTTGATTGACAATTCTCTGCAATATTTATAGCCTTGTGTGCTGCACTGATTAGATTTTGTAGCATTAGAAACTCCTTATACAAAGATTCAGTGGTCTTACTTTTTGAATGATTGTGACAGGTGACCACAAGGATACTGATGACATAGACAAACAACAATGGCAGGGAATATGGTTCTCTTCCATCAATTTATATAATGTTTGGAACCCATGGTAATAACATCTATAGATCTTAAACACAAAAAAAAAAGTGAATGAATGCAAGGTATCTTCTGACTGAATCTTTATTTTGAACTTCGGCTTCTGTCATTCAATTTGATATCTTGGATATCTTGCCAAATCAGTTCAATGAGTTTTTAGAAACATTAAAATCCAAAGTATTCATTTTTAGAAACATTAAAAAATCAAAGTATTCATTTTTTATGAATATTTTATTCTCACTTACAATTTTGACCAATAAGAGATAGGAGAAACTGTTAATAAAATAAAATAGGGATTGGTGTATTTTTTAGAATTTTCTCTATATCTCATGAACGAGAATAACATTAATCATTCCCCCCCCCCTTTTAAAAACAAAAATCTAATTGTATTGGACGAAATACTGGCGGTTGCAAGGGGGGCTGACGGGGCATGACCCCCCTTCCAAAATTTTGAAACTGTATTTTTTACTATATATTTTGTTATATTTTTTTTTAAAAAATTAAGACTTGATCCTTCCAAATAATTGTATATATTTACATAAATCTTTCCTTAATTGTAATATTTATACTTTAGCCACCTTAACTATAAAGTTTGAATTCGTTGCGATATCGAAAAATATTTTAAGATTTTTGTAGAATGGTAATACTATTTATAGATAATTTATGTATAAGATTCATGTGATCAAAAGTACAATATGAAATTTATGAATATATCATAGTTTTTTTTTTTCCACTTAATTTAACACAATTTGGCACATTTCTCAACTAGTTATGGTAAACTTGATAAATGTATATTACCCTAACACGTCACTTCTTAAATCTTTTTTACTATAAAAGAATTAAAAATTAAAACCAGCATATTTTCACCTCTTCAGATCCTCCGTACAATGGCTTCGATATGAATCATATGGATCATCAACAGTGGAAAAGTGGAATTACAGTAATATATTGATTGTCACATTCTTCACATCTCCCAATACCTGACAAGAAATTTAGGTGGGAACCACTGTTGATCAAGTCTCACACCAGATATATTATATATATATATATATATATATATATAAATATCTGGTACATCAATCTCTAAGTATTGGAACTCATTTGATTTAACATGTCTCATCCGATCCTGTAGTTTTTGTTGGAATGTCTCCATTTTCTGTGTCATCCAAATTGGCAAAATCTAGGACATGGGATTTTGCCTCCCCAAGCAAACAGGTTGTGGGGTTTGCCACCCCCACCAAAACTCTCTCCTCTTCCCTCTCATTTGTGCACTCGGTGAATTCTTCGAATAAAAACTGCTCACTAAACTAATAGGATAAAGACAAACGATGCCTTGCTTATTTCTATTACATTCATCCATTCTTGAAGTTTGAGTTATGGGTATTTCTATAATCAGCCATATCCATTCCAACCGTATGGCAGTGGCTATTTTCTTTAATCACCAGAAAAGCCGAAAGGCAACATAAAACTATTAAATAGACAGCCAATCTTCCTCGAAAATATAATTAACTCAAAACGAACAACAGAGATTAGCCCAAAGGAAGAGAACCTCACTACCAGGAAACGGCTACGCAATGGCCAATGGCCAACCTATCAGCTTGAAATAGGACTATCAACTATAGGTACTTGGTTTTCATCTACTGTAATTATTTACCTTATCAGTTTGATATAAAAATTAATGATAATAAATGTTTATAAAAATATGAAAATATTTATACTAAATTTTAATTAATTAAATCATTGTTTAATCAATAAAAAATGCTGATTTAAAAATATTTTTATTAATCAGTATAGATTATTATAAAAAAATATTCGATTATTTAAATATCTAGAATCTTAAGTATATAAAATGATCACAATAGCAATAAAATATTAATAATAAACATACATCACAGAACTTAGAAATACGAAGATCTACATGAAAAAAGTTCACTAATAAAAAAAGAGGACAGTACAAGTTTACAATACTATCAACACACAAACAACTAACCTATCACCTCCATTGATTCTATAGCTTCTCGTTGTATGCTTCAACTTCGATTAGTCTTTTGCACGATCCATGATCCACTACCGCCAGCAGTGTGTAAATTTCATGCAATAAAAGTCTGTACTCTAGCCCTTCTATATGCTCATATGCTGTTTCAACACTAAGTATATAGACACAATCACAAGGTTCACTGTCTTGTAACAAACCTGACTATATGAATAAAAATTGAAGTTAAAGATTTTTCTATATTTCTTTTTGCTTCAAGAAGATAGGGTTTTGACTATCTACATTACAGTACCTTATTTATACTAATAAATTCGTGTATTAAACAAAAACCTACTTGAAAGAGGTTTTGTGCATGAAATAGACAAGTTTTGAATTGAATTGCACTAAAACTATGAAACACATGTGAATAGTAAGCCATACTTCGTGCGAACGCGATTGCTTCGTTCGGACTGAAAGACTTCCTCCACGCAGATGAAAGAGCTATAGGAATTGTTTTAAAATTTTATAAAAAGTTGTTATGCGATTCTCAATAACTTCCAGAAATATCAAGTAAATAAGTTTAGTAATTCCCAGAATTCAATTTCTGAAAGTGGATTTAACTTACAGTGAAAATTAACTCAACTTAGATCATTTTTAACTAAGATAAAGTTCAAAGATAAACTTAAGAACAATTCTAAGGTGTAGTGCCTAATAAAAAATGCATGATATACAAACACATACCTTCAAATTACACACTTCTTCAGACATTGTTGTAGATGCGAGATGTCATGGGTCTTCACTTCTTAACTAGTAGTAAACCACATGATTCAATACTAACTTAACAAATATTGTCTAAAGAATTACAACCTTTGAAAAAAATATTCAATATAAATTGTCAAATTCTTCTAACAATCTCCTACTTTAGCAATTCTTGACAAAACATAAAAAGAAAAAATTACAACTCGATAAACCAACTACATTTGGTCAAACCAAAAGTAAAAATAAACTTTTAGATGTTAAATCACTTGTAAAATTATTTGCATACTACAACTTAAACAATATATTAAATACATGTGTGATAGATAAACGATAAAATATCACTAAGATGAACTAAGAAAAATCCAAATAAATAACAATCTTTTCATCCAAATATAACCCCCCCCCCCCCCTCATTTCAAAAATACTCATAACAACCTATTATGATGAGAACATTTTTATCTCTTTTTTTTTCTTTTCAAATTGACAAATAGATCAAACGTGCAAGCATTAAAACATGAATATAGAGGAAACATGAGAAGATTATTAACTAAATTACCATATATTAAACTTAAAATCCAAAAATTAAGGTTAAAATTTTAAAATCCAAAACAAAACATCCAAAAAAAAGAAAAGAAACAACCATTAAGTTCTAATAGGAACTTTTCAAAAGTTAAATCATATAAAACATAAATCCAATACTTGGATACTTAAAAAACTACGGTCTTCAATTCGATAGAGAATTCATAGTTAGAATCTTCAGCTGAATCTTTATCCATGTCATCTCTTACCGGTTCAATCTTTGATTCCTCACTGTCAAATTCAAATTTAAAAGAGTAAATTACATTGATCTCTCCTAAGACTTCTGACAATTACAACGAATTTTTCTGAAATTTTTGAAAATATACTGACATTTCTCACTTTTACTGACATACTACAAACACCTCCCCTCCAACCCAAATTTATTAAAAGTTCCCCTTTTATTTATTTAATTTTTTTTCTTTGCCTTTTTTCAATTTTCATCAGTTTTTTAACCTTTTTTTAAAGAAATTTTTTATTTTATATAAAAATAAGTGTAAGATAAATAAGTTCTATTTTTTAGCCAAAAATATTTTAATTAATATTTATTTAAAAATGAAAACAAAAATTAGAACAAAAATTTGTCAAAATTTTTAAAAATACAAAGAAAAATAATACAAGGGGAAATTTTATCATTTTGAGAAAAAAATGGTTGAAAGTGAGGTATTTGTAGTTTGTTAGTAAAAGTAGAGGAGGTCAGTGTCATTTTAGAAACCTCAAAGGACCTCTTTGTAATTGTTAGAAACATCAAGGGAAGTTAATTACTTCTATAGGACCTGAGGACTCAAGAGGTAGTCAAATGAGAGATAAATAGTTAAGTTAGAGGCTAAGGTAAGTAACACTGAGCCTTGAAGTGGAGACAATTTCATGAAATGCAGTTCTTCTACAGTTTTATGACATGTTTCATTTACAATGCTAAATGTTTTAGCTTTATGACAATTTTCATAATACTATGACAAATATTTAAATTGCATGCTTTTAAGTAGCATATCTTTAAATGTTTTATATGATTTGAATAGCTTAAAGAATGTTTTACAAGCATGTTTTAGTATAAATTTTTACTTGCCTTATAGATCTTGCCGGGGGATAAGAGTTGGTAGACCTTAAGCAAGTCTTTATAGCATGGCTTCGCCGAGAGTCTAGAATCCGGATGGCCTAGTAAGCCTAGAGTTCTAAATTACTTAAGAGTCACCATGTGACGCTCTATGGTTTTAATGGAAAAAGCTTTAATACGTATGGCATGTCACGCCCCGAATTCCCGCGAACCCAAGGCACGAGTAACGAAACTAAAAGAAAATAAAATAAAGGACAATCTAACGGATTCAATTCAAACTTACATTCATTTCCTTCAATGTACATCCATGTAAAGCACAATCAATAAAAAGCATTCAACATGTCATTCGGGCTTAAGCCTTTACATCTCAAAATATGCCCCCAAGGGCCAAAATCATTCTAGGCTCATGTCTCCTCCACTCTGCAAGACTTCCTCAAGTCTCAAGTGCCGGGAGCATCATCTGTAATGTGTTATCCCACGAATCGGTCAGCTCAACTGCTGGTATAATATAATGCTAATGCAAGGAACAAAATTAAGGCGTGGCATGTGCAAGTGTACAGTTATATCTACATGTCATTCAATATCATCCATACAATGTACTAGCAATAATCTACATGTCATCCAACTCATTAACATAATCTAAGGCGTGGCATGTGCAAGTGTATAGTTATATCTACATGCACAATTATAACCTACTTGCCATCCAATTCATCCATACAATGCATTAACAAGATTCATCACACATTCATGGATTCGTTAATGCAATGTAATGAAAATATGCGTGAGACACCCATGCAACTCTATGCCACACCCATATCTCTTCACGGATCGCTCCCGTTGGTTCGGGTACCAAATGCAATGTAATGTCCCTTCACGGATCACTCCTGTTGGTTCGGGTACCAAATGCAATGGCCAGTTTTGGGTTTTTTACCGCAGGATCTGTACACTCATAATGTATAGTACCAAGTGCTCAACTCACACTATATTCCAAGGAATCACACTATGCCACTATGCCTTGATTCTACCATGCAATAACACAATCTCAACACAGCATTGTACCAACACATGGAGCATGCTTTTAAACAATATATTCCACTGAAAGCAACCACAGCATCTGAATAATAAAACCACTTCCACATGAATGTAGGCAATACCTAATCAACGTGAGTACATACTCAAATCACATATCGACAATCTTAACAACTCACCAAAAATATAAATCATATACAGTACCAACACACAAAACAAATCATATCTCCATAGAATAATAGGAAACAGATAAGTGCCAAATCAATCAATTCTAGATTCTATCTCAAAGCAAGCATTCCCTATGTGATTTTCTAATGTCAAATAAACACATGCTTCATTCAATCAACATAGCAATCATTCCTAAACTTAATTCTATTCCTTACTTAGCACAATATATCATACCTGACGGGTTTGTCTTAACCCAAAAAGTCATACTCGTAGTGTAGCAGAACTAACAGTGATAATGTAGGACGTCAGACCCCCTTCTCCTTTCCTTTCGGTATCCCTAAAATCATAAAATATAACTCAGTCCATTTGCTACTTGAATTATGCTATTCATCAAATTTCATGTCTTTATTTTATGAGTTTTTAATTTTCTAAAATAAACTCTACCATTAGGTCCATAACGTCGAAGAAAGTTGGTTTAGGCTTTCGCGAAATTTAATTTGGACATCCGGACTAAAAAGGGCAAAACGGTCATTTTGCACTTTTACAGGTCCTTACATTTCGAGACCTCTTTTTGAAAATTGGACTCCATGGTTGAGTTCAGAATGGTTGAGATAATAAAATTCCAATATTTTTTTACTTAAATCGGAGTTTATTTGACTGCATTTCAACTCGGGGGCATTTTGATAATTTTTTATGTTACTGCGAGTCTTTTAATTTTTGGGATCTCATCTCAGTGTCATGGACCTCACCGTTGGTCTCAGGAGGTCCAAGATAGTCAGAATACATATATGACTTGTCTAATTTGGGCTCCGAGCTATTTGGGGGTATTTAATTAATTAAATTAATTTTAATTAATTAAATGAGATTAAGTATAACATATATATATATATATATATATATTGGGAGCATAAAAGGACATGAGATTGTCCTGTCTCCCATTGGTTACACACGCCTCCCCCACACTCACCACCCTGGTTTGATTCCCTTCCAACCCTTTTTTTTTTTTTAATCGTTGGACCCAACCTTACGGGCGGTCAGATCCCAACCCGACCCAGGCCCAAACCCTGGTACCCCCTTGACCTCGAATAAACCCTCCGCCCCTTCCGGTCATCTTCTCCAGTCGTATCACCGACGTCAGTGGCCGAAAAACGATGAAACCCACAATTTTTCATGATTTTAACGTCCGTTTTTCTCCCTTTTTCCACCAAACAAATTCTGGGACCTTAAGGAATGGATTAAAACTAGTTTTGGCCCCAAAATTCCCTGTTTTTCCGACACCCATATCAGTTTTCCGGCCATGCGCCGATCAACTGGTTATTTTAATATCATGCTCTTCCCCCTATAGTTGTCAACCCATTTTAATTCTAGTAGCTTCCCGTATCACTTAGCAATATTTTCCTAGCATTCAAACAAGGTTTTAACACCTAAAACATCAAGACCCGAGGCTTATCCCTAGATTTGCAACTCCATTTTTCTACTTCATTTCCTAACCATTTTGGTTGATTTCTTTTGCAAAATGATCCACTATTTTATACACTATAAGGCCCTAAAATCAAATCAAATTAATCATGCCAAAAAAAATGAAAAACCAGAACAGAGCTACTTACCAACTTTCTGGATTTTTCTCTCTCTAGCCATGTGTCCTCTTCTCCTTCCTGGTCCAAGCTTGGTTCAAACTCCTCCCAAGGCTCACTGCTTTCTAACTCAGCTTTTCTCTTTCTTTCTATCTGTCTTCCTAACCCAATTAACCCATATGTATATACATGTATCACACCCATCCTCTTTGACAAACACACACACAGTACACATCCACTCCCTTACACACAACAGCACACATCATGCCCCTTTGAGTGTGGTGCACTCAACCTTCACACCCACTCACTACACACAGTACACACACACACTGTTGGGGCACACAATCTAGTATACATATATATATATATATTTAAATGTTTTAAATATACATATATATATATACACACTTAAAAAATTTATACACACACATATATATACACATCACATACATACATGCACTTCACTATTCACACACATCACATACATAACAAAATAATATTAATGATAATAATAATAATAATAATAATAATAATAAAATTTATTTATTCGAAAAAAAATAATTTCAAGTCATTACATGGCATGCATTACTTTACCAAGTTGCTTTTATAGTACAGATTTTTATGATATGATGACTTATCTTGCAAAACAAGACTAGCATGAACTCTTGCTCGATATAGCTTATCTTGAAACTTATAGTTATATGAATATGATTTAAGAATGTAGTAAATTTAAGTATAACTCTTTTAACTGTTATTCATGAAAGTTTATAAAAGCCTATGATAGTTTATGAAAGTTTACAAAAAGGGTTTCCAAAAACTCATGATGGGGAACTTGTGTTACTCACGAGCTTTTCATTAAGCTCATAGGGTTTTATCTTGCATTTTTTTGTGATAGCCCAAATAGTTCAACGTAAGAAGATGGAGCTTAGATTATATCCATTTTAGAGAAGATTTTGGCTTTTGACTTACATAGTATATATGTTTTGTATTAAGAATGTCAAGAAAATTTTTTACAGACTATAATATTTAGACATCAATGTGATCTAATGAACTAGAATTTAGTTTATGTTCTTCCATGTTATATTTTCACTACTATGTAAAGTTACGAATGCATGGATTTATGTACCAATCAAGAGGCCTTTGGTTGGACGCGTCATCAATATGCTACGATAGGGTTAGTATATTGGCGAAGGTGCCTAACTTGTCACACTCCGGGCCCCAAAGACTCGAGGGTGACCCTGTAAATCAAGGTCAAACTAAATAAATGATTCATGTATATCTCAAACCACCCTGTGATATGCATATTCTTACTTGAGTTTTTCATAACAAAAATATTCATTCACATTTTATACACATAACCCAACAAGGTTTCTATACATAAATTTTAAAAGTGTATTCATCATGTGATTACTATTTCTAAGTCAAAAGAATACTAGTCTTGTTGAGACTTTGAGTCTTCACATCAACATATAAAGACCATAGGGCCTTTTACATTCCCAAAATAATAAAAGAACAAAATAAAAGTTGTGAGTTTAATTACATCTAAAAATAAACATAAGAGTCCAAAAGAGATGTCCTTCTAATCCATGTCATCAAGCGACCGACTCCTTACTGTTACCTGTATCTGGTAGGGGCGGGTCAATACAACAACCTTATTAGAGCAACTAAATAAAGGGAAGAATAAATGGTGACAAGTGTAGGCATGTATTAAGTGTAGTGTCAAGCAAGTGTCACCAAGAATTTCAATTCAATGAACATCCATAGCATAATAAATTAAAATAAGAACATCAATACAACAATAGAAACATATTTCAATTCTTACAATAAGAATGCAACACAAAAGGAGGTTACTTAGATTAGCATCACCTCACTCATCTCAACGGTACTACTTTCTACTTCCACTTCTTTCGTAATCCTTCAAGACTACCTAATGGCCCCTAGTTGAGCCTGAATACTTTGCGAACTACTAACCTGATGGAAACATACGATCACCCACACTGGGTTACGGTTCGTAACTGAAGGGAGACACAATCCCCGTTACAAAAATCGGGTAACTATCCATGAGTTCCCCTTTCTCAACTTGTAATTTCATCTTTCACGTCTTCCCCTTTCTTAATCCTTTAACTATCTAGATTCTCATTCATTCTTCACAAAGTATTTATTCAATCTTTCATTCAATCTAAGGTATCCAAAGGGGTAATATCATTCACATCAAAGGAAAAATGTCACATGTGCAATCCAACAAATAATTTCACCATACAATATCATTACCATTATTTAAGAATTTTATCAAAACACTTAGTAGACATGTCAACTTCCTTCAAGTTCATGAATAACAAGTAATTAATTCTTGAACATTCAAGTAAAGGAATTTTAAGTTGGCACCATGCATTGAACGCATATTTCAACATTCTAGACAAGATATATCAAGGGTTAAGTACACAATGTTCATCTAAAAATTTACATTATTCTCTAGACAAATTTTATACAAGATAGTCCATGAAAATGTCATGAAATGCATATTTTCTTCCTAACATTCATTCTTCACTTAGGTTAGGAGCCCTACCTCCCTAACAATTGTTGATTTATGTGTAGAGAGAGAAAGAGATTCTAATTTCAAGCTTCAATCCTTGCTCTTAAAACCTAAGAAATGATTTAGATCGTTTATTTCACTCAACCAAGATAGATCTATAGGAAAATGCAAGAAATTTGAAAAAGGAATGAAAAGCCCCAAATTTTACCTTGTGTTTTTTAAGAAATCTTGAAATTCTAGCATTTTAATCTGTAGAAATTCTTCTTATACTTGAATCCTTATAGTGTGATGTGTTTATAATGCTTGAAGATTCATATAATGCCCAAGAAATGTCCTAACCCTAACTTTCCTCTTGTCTAGAGAGAGTTTGGAAGAGAAAGGAAAGTAGAATTTGAGCAAAAATGGTCTTTCAGCCCACACTTAAAAGTGTTCTGTCACACGTTTGTTCGAATGAATGTCGAATGAATATCAAACAAAAATTACAGTAGACTCTCTAGTGTTCATTCGAACGAATAGCCCATTCGTTCGAACGAATGCCAAAAAACTTTCTTATTTTTACTATTTTTCATTTATCACCCATGTATCATTACTCCATATTATGTTGTCTAAATTCTTTCCACTTCATTATTACGTTCGTGAGGTTTATTATCATGCAAAAGTAACATTATTCATTATTAATTTATTTCTTTTATGCATTTTTTAATTTTACAAAACGTTACATAACTGGCTAGTCATTATCCTTAATCCGCATAGGGTAGGGTTTGGGATGTGACATAAGTCTTGACAAAGACTTCACACATATTTGCATGCATCCCTAGTCAAGGAACTTTCTAGACATACTCACATAAGGGAAAAAATGCTAGTGGTAACTTCTACTATGATTATCCACATCGCAATCCTACATTGAACTAATAGTTGAACACATTATATTACTTAGATGCCCTAATAGCAAGAAAAAAAGATATATGATATCCAAGACCAATATGACACATGTCACCAATCTTCTACATTTATGAACGTACATTTGTTCAACAGAATAACTTCAGAGTGAGTTCCCTTTTATTGGTCGATCCATTCTTCCATACCAAACTTGGTCAAGCTATCCTTAGTTCCCAAATGTGACGTGGTGATGCCAAGCCTTTTTAAACAGATATTTGGCCCCCTAATATAGCATTATCTCTCATTATATATAAAGTTTCCCTTGAGGAACTTTTACCCTTGTTAGAAAATTTAAGTTAGATATGATTGTAAAAATTTTCTCTTATTATGTTTATATTGAAAATTTATTCCAAAAGTCTATATTCAGTCTATAATTGTTAGGACTAGATCATTCACGTTGAAGCTTACATTGTTAGTCAATTTTTAAATTGAGGCACTTGATCATATTAGACTCAAATTATAACTTATGGATTTGATAAAGATATTCATGTTCAATCTGGAGCCTCAAATCACATTAAAAGGTAAAATCGCACTAAATATCAAGCGCTCATGATTAGATAATTTTTAGGATGCATGTGTGATTAACATTTATTTTAATAAGAACTATGGTTTTAAAATTACACATAGGTTAGGCACTTTTAGGTTTAACTATAGGCTTACAAGTGACTAAGTTATGTCATAAAAATTTATTGGATACTTAGTTTCTTACCAAAATTTATAATTGGTTTAATTATGAAATTTGTGTAAAAATTAGTAGATCCTTCATTTGAACAGAGTCCTTACTTCGTTTGAAAGAGTGTTGTGTCTGAACGGAGAAGACTACTTTGTCCGAACGTGTGTCCTAATATCCCATAGTCATTAGATGAAAGGAATGGATGGCTTTGAAAGATGGATGGATGCCTCCATCTACCTTAGTTGAAAATGTTAGGACTCTTACACCTAAATCTTCCTGGACATTAGGGGATTTCGTAATCGCAAATTACAATTCCAAAGCATTAATTAAATTCTACTATTTTTCTAAAGTTATCCCAAGCGAGTTTCAACGGATCGCCACTTTCAAAACTATAAAAGAGGCTTGGGATGTGTTTAAAGTGACCTATGAAGGGACAACTATGGTTAAAAGTACTAAACTTTAGTTCCTCATAACTCAATTTGAAACCATTAGGATATAAGAACATGAAACATTTGCAGAATTTTATACTAGTGTAGGCTCCAGCACCATAAAAAAGGAAAAACGTGCATCATCCTTTTTATGGATTTAGAGGGATCCCGGCTATTTCCTTTCCTTAAAGGTGGGAAGAAACGCTTCTTATAGGAGATTAAGATTGATGAGTCACTAAGCTTTTTTTTGGGCGAAAAATAAGTAAACCTGTTATAGTAGAAAATAATTAAAAGAAAACTGAAAAAGAATGAAATAATAGAAATTTACATCGCCTTGTCTCCTAATTACATTTTAAAGATTCCTTGACATAGATTAAATAAAATAAGGCACTGAAATAAAGTGAAAAACAAAGAAAACATGGATATATGGGTTAAGGTACGAAGTGGGAAGGTGTTAGGTACCAACCCCACCCGATCCAGATGGATCAGCCTCGAATATTCACTTGCAAGGCTATTTTGTCATGAGAAAATTTGAAAAAAGAGATGTGAGTCCAGAAAAGATAAATAATAAAAAATCTAGTGTAAAGAAATAAAACAGAAAAAATGGAAAGAAAATCTAACTCGGGCCCGAAGGCTTCCTACTTATCCGTTTAGAAAACAGAATCAGAGTCACGTAGTTCTTCGGTTTACCCTATTTTATCAAGAGTGATACAAGAGATGAGATCAATCGGATCTATAGGAAAAAAACCTGTTAGGGGTTTGAAAGCGTACCTTATTTAGTCGTGGTAGTCGGGCAGCACTTCGGCTAGGAAAGTCTGAATCGGAGACTTTAATCGGGCATATCTCTAGCTTGTTCTTTGGTTTAAAAGTGTTGCTTCGGCTTGCTTCACGAAGGGAGGCTGTCACTTCGGCAGGGCTTCGACCTAGAGAGAGGGCGAATTCTTGTAGAGAGAACTCTAGAATTAAACTAACAATGTGAGGCTATAGAAATCGTGTATTTTTGTCCCTTCAAACTAATGGATAGGGGACTCTATTTATAGAAAAATATGGATATTTGATCCAAGGGTCTAAAATGAAACCCTAAAACGGAGGGTTAGGATCATGTCTTGACTAATAATTATCTAATTAAATAAATAAATAAATAAAATAAGAATGATTATCCTAACTAAATAAATTAATAAATAATTATGGCAATGCATGAAACAATAGAATTGGTGTTTATATATAAGAGCCAATGAGATAAAAAAAAATATAATTTAATTGAAAAATAAACTCTGAAATGAAAACATCTAGGTTCAATGTATCTGCATTTAAGGAAATATCAAACAACCAGATTTATGGAAACTCTAAAAGTGGAAAGTCCTAATTAGGCCTAAATAGACTACTATCACTCAAGATTACCAAATTGTCCCTAATTCAGTTGAGAATATCTAGATTGCCACAAGACATGTAAAAAACTAATTATCCCTAATTCGTCACCAAAGGGCTAAAATTACCAAAATATCCTCACATGGGCAAAATGATATTGAAATTACAAAAATGCCCCTTAAGTGACTAAGAAGTTCTATTGAGGGTAGGATGCCCTTAGTGAGCAAAAGGTACCGAAATTACCAAAATGCCTCCCAATGGGTAGAAGAGTCCTAACGAGAGTGGAACTCTATTGGAAAGAGTCCTACTTGGACTGGGACTCTATCAAGAGAGTCTTAACGTGAGTGAGACTTTATTGGAAAGAGTCTTATTTGGACTAGGACTTTGTCAAGAGGGTCCTAACAAGAATAGGACTCTGTCAAGAGGAGTCTTAATGGAATTGAGATTCTGGTAGGAGAGTCTTAGCGCGAATAGGACTCTGTCAAGAGGAATCCTAATAGAAATAGAGGTTCTATCGGGAAGACTCCTACTTGAAGTAGGTTTCTTGGCATAATTATTCGAATTGCTACTATTTAATCAAGGGTCAGAAAATGAGGTATCTACAACTAGGTTGAATGAAATTGAAACCCAATATCATAACCTAGAAAAGGTGATGAAAGAATTTAAAATTGTTAAGAAAATCCTTAGATCATCACCCGATAAGTTTCAACCTAAAGTTACAAAAATTGATCTGTCGTGGAAATCAATCAAATTACCAAACTAAACTACTAGTATAGTAGAGAAGTAAGGGTCGAACCCACAGAGACTGTTAATTGTTTAAAAACCTAAGTTGAGATTAATTCTAATTCAAATTCACAAAGAGTGGTTGTTTGTTGATTCTTTCCTAAAATTAAATGAGCACTATAAGTAAAGCAAATATTTAACTGAATTAATGATGAATCAAATTAAAAGAGGATTCCTAGGGTGTTGAATCCACCGCTAATCTTGTAACTAGCTTCAATTGTATTAATTCTTGGGCTATTAAGTTTAGATGTAAAAGATGTATTTTGGCTACAAGCCTCAATACAATCATCAAGAAAATCATGCACCAAAACCCTAAGCACGAATCATCTTTGGTCAACACAAATTGTCTACGCCAATTCTAAGGTCATAGTCACAATTTGTTTTTCCTGAGTTATGACTCGTCCTACGGTTTTGATGTATGTACACATATAACTATTGTATAACCACATAAACAAAATCACAGAAATTGATTATGTGAAACTGAATAATACGATTATTGTCTTAATAAACTTCCAACGTTATACAATTAACATCCAAAACTAATTAACCCAAAAATAAAATACAAAGAAGTAATATTACTTGACTAGGGTTTCATCTAAACCCTAGGAATGAGAGAACTTAGCCCATGATAGTGGAAGAGAAGACCACCATCGACATGGAGTTCTTCATCTTCTTCTTTAGAGTTGTCTCCTTCCTTCTTCCTCCTCCTCTCTAGATCTCCAAGACAGCCTCCTCCTTTCCAAAACCCTAGCTTACAATAATATTCCCCTTTTTCCAAAATTACCCTTACAAAATAAGAATTTAGGAAAATAACATAAAATCCCGTAATTAGACATTAAGGGGCCCAAAAAGGGAGTCTAAAGTGCTCCAAAATAGAGCCTATAATGCTAAAATAGGCCCTGGTCCACCAACATATGGACCAAGCCTCTCTTCTAACCCAAAATCACTTGTTTTTCACTTCTTTTAGCACTTCAAAGCCCAATATTCTCCTTTTGCTCCAAATCCACCATTAAATCATCAACTTTGACAAGCTTTCTCTGCAAAAAGATTAAATAAGAATTAACTAGCAAATGCATATAGATTGGAGAGATTAAAATAATAAAAGTGCAAGAATATCTAGGGTTAACAAAATAAATATGCACTTTTTAACCAGTTATCAGTTACTGCCATGAAAAAGTGTTAAGACTTAATAGTGCTTAAAATAGATGAACTATTAGGTGGTTCACAAACTTATGAATTGACTCTAGAACTTAAAAGAAAGCATAAAGGTTAGCTTTAAGAGTTATCGATAGTGAAGGACAACTAGGAAAAAATGGTATAGCCTATATCACTAAACAATTTAAAAAGTTCCTTAGGGATAAAGGCAAAAGAGTCACTTCTACTGACCAAAAGAAAAAGAATGGCTCAAAAAACCCTTACAAAGAAGATTCTAACTAAAGCAAAAAGACTAATGACAAGGAAAAAACTATGGTAGATGCTACGACTGTAATAAACTCGGTTACGAAGGTAGATTGTCCTCTCGAGAATAAGAAAATGAATGAAAAGACAATAAATGTCACCTAGTCAGATGGTTCTAAGAGTGAATAGTCTGAATTTGAGTTTGATAATCATTCTGAAATTAAGAAGGTTGCAAAATTTGTAACCCTTCCATCCTCTTTGGATAGAAAATCGTTGTCAAACTCCAACTCTAATGAAGGGGGAGTATATGTCTTAGAAGATGAAGTCATCCATGCCATGTACAAGAAACTCTTACATATGTGCACCGTTAAAATTGAAAGTTTAAAACTTAAATTGCAATAATGTACTTCAAAAATAGAACTCTCAATTCTATAAATTTATCTTTCAACAATAAGATAATTTTTTTTTGAAGTTTAATATCATAATGTTATTGAGGAAAACAATTACATGAAATTAAAAATCTCAAATTTTGAAAAAGAACTATCCTATAAGAATGTTGCTCTTGAGAGAGAACTGCAATTAAAATAGAGCTCAATACACCTGTAGAACATGCTTCAAATAGGGAAACATGTAGTAGATAGAAACAATTTAAGGAATTATAAGAAAAAATTTTGTAAATCCCACAAATCATAAATATAATGGTAGTCTTAAAAAGCACACAATTCAAAAAATGAATATAGGACAACCTAAGGTAGCTCCTCAAAGGTCACACCCTCATTGGAAATTGTTTGTTTCTACTTGTTTTTACTATGGTGAAAGAGGGCATGTGGTGCAAGAGTGTTTAAAATTAAGAAAGTTAAAAAACTATAAATATGCAACTGAAAAGTTTAGAGAAGAGCTAAATATGCATTAACAGTTGCAAAACCTACTGAAGTTACTTAGTGAAAACCCTTCATCTTTTAGTGTTAAGAAGAAAATTTCCTTCAAAAAGAAAAAACTAGTAGGACCCTGAATGTTCCATCACGGCCACATGATTCAACTGATTTGTTACAAATTAGGAAAGCCTGTGTTAGGAAAGATGTTATTGGAAACTTCACTCCATATGTTTTTCCTTTTGAAAAAGTATATTCATTTCCTACTTGATAAGATTAGGAACTTTGCAGTTTGGGGTCCTTGTTCTTTAAAATAAAAAATATTTGAACCTTATGAACTGCTTTAAAATATTTATGAAAGTTCTTTTAGTTTTTCAAATTTTGGAAAACACAAAAACTTATTTTTAGAAAATTAGTTTTTATTTATTTTTTCCTCGGGTCTAAGTAAGATCTTAAAAATATTTATTGAGTGAACCAATGGTTAAATGAAAAATCTTGAAGCAATTGAAATCACTTAGTCAAATCTAGATGGAGTTAATTTAATTGACCAACCCCTTTAAAACACCTAAGGTAATTGTACATTGTGGGTATTAGTCACATGAAATCTAAAATCTAAGATGGTAGTAATTGAATCTCTTGATTAGACTACACAATCTCAAAATAGAAAAGAATAGTCTAAATATGAAATGTTGATTTTTAAAAGTTTACTTGTTCAGAAAAAATGAGGTACTTTGTTCAATGTGTTTGGATAAACTAAAATTGTTTAAAATTATTTTCCACAAAATTGAATTGAAAATATGACTTAAGTCTTAACTAAAGAAATGATATTGCAATACAAAGAAAATTCTTCAATAAAGTTCTTAAAGTCAAAAATCACATTCCTACTGATTGATGTGCACTTAAGTTGAAGAAGAAAAGAGATTGTAGAAAAGTTTTTGAAAGTGATATTTAACATGTCTAGTTTATTGGTCCAATCGAAAATTATCTTAGTATTGGAATTCATACGAATTTTATAAAATTCTTATCTAGTTTGAAATTTGAGATCTAAATATGTAGTTGATCACTAATCTAAAATTGATTAAACATTTTTAGACATAATTTGGAATGGATTGAGTGATGATAGGGATTAACAATTTCTTTGTGGTGTGAATTCAAAATTCTTGGATTGATTAAATGTGAACTTAAGAAATTAAGATTTTCTTTTGGATTTGTTTTTTTAAAAAGGAAATATTAAAGAATTGTTATATATATATATATATATTAGATTACAATATATAATATATAAATATATAAATATATAATATAAGATTTATTACAAACTGGTGGGAAAATACAAAAATCAAGTGTTGTATCCAAACGATAACGACCAGACCATCCGCACGAAGGTGGGCCAAATCGCATATTTAGTTACCAAAGGGTCATTTTTTTAAATCTCATTATACTTTAGTGAATCCAAATCCTCTATACTTCCCCTCGAAGGATCTTGAAGCTTTCTTTGTACCCCTTGAGACTTAGTGAGCATTTTCTTGACCTTTTTGTATCCTCTTTACCTCATACACGATGTTGATCTCATATTTTTCGATCATGATCATGTTATCTACTTCAGTGTCCACTCAGCCTCAAAGACCTTGGGCGATCCAAACACACTTTACTTAGGTCATGGAACAGATAGAGTCACTTTGGAAGTTCGTCGAGCAGCGCTTCACAGATTAGGACTATCGGATCGATGGTCTCTAGGACTAGATTCATGCACTTCATCAAGTTACCTAGATTGATCAAAGAGTGCCTTTTATGATCCATATGGTGATGCAGATGTAACACCCCGAACTTAATTTTACTATTTAATTAATGTAATGAAGCTCTTTTGAATCTAATGCAGTGATTTAGCTATTTAAGCTTTATTTTAACACTAATAAAACTTGAGTTAGCTAATCGTGGAAAACACAACGAAATAAAAATCGGCACGAGGCCTTTGACATCGAAGCTAACCTAAATAGGAAACCACCAGAAGAAAATGCTTCATAAAATGAGCAATAGAAAAGAAGTTATTAAGGAAATAGCCAAAATAAAAATTTGCGCCAGCCAAACAAGGCATAAGCCCAAAATGAGAAAAAATACCAAAAGTGAGGCCAAGGGGATTTGAGCCCTTGACCAAGTGGAGTAGGATTCTAAACATCGAAAAATATACCAAGTCGCCTGTCAGCACTTTTGTGCTTAATTATACAACAAAAATGTATATAAGCTCAATTTAACCAAACCCAGCTCCCAAATTAGGCCAATGGACATACATGCAACACCTCACCCCACATCACCCTTTAATTCAACCACATGATTATACCTAAACCCCAGCCCTTATCATCACACCTCAAACGCCATGATGTGCATGCATAGGTAAATGTATAGATGTGCACTTATTTATGTACAAGTGATACATTTTGAAAACTAAACTCAGGTGTGTGTGTGTGTGTGTGTGTATGCTGTGTATTCAGAAGTGGTGAGTGTGAGAGACCAACACTGTGTGCGTGAGAGATTGAGAGGGAAAGACACTTTGTGTGTGTATACAAGTGTGTGAGTGTGTGCATGCATGTGTGGGTGTCACTTAAGTGCACAAGAGGAAGGAGATTGAGCAACCTTTGAAGGGGTTTGAGAGGGTCAAAACTGAGCCACGATCGAGGGAAGGAACCACTAAGGTATAAGGCATCAAACTATTTTTTTTTTTTTTCCTTTTTGAAATTTTTTTTGGCACTGTTTCAGTTTCATTTGAGCCTTAAGATTGCATGCATGCATCTTAAAATAGAAAAGGATGAAATTATATGAAAATGGGCTAACCTAGAGGGCTTAGATGCACAAACCCATACAAAACCACTATTAGAGGACCTCTATTGGAGTAGGTCTGATTCGACCCGAGCCAAACTGATTTTGGCTTGCTTAGACCTAACCTAGGTACTGTGGGGGTTAGGAAAATAGTATCCTGCAACCACGAAGACTAAGAATGGCCATAGAAAATCTGAGGTGCAGGTCTCTGGTTTTGAGATGAACTTCACAAAATATCCCAAACTCTGATTTTAGGAATGGAGTCTTGAACTCCATGAGGAAAGGATCACAACTAAAGAAACCTCACAAGATTTAGGTAACAAACAAGGACTTTCTAGCTAGTTGTAGGTTTGGCTATCAAACCTTTAACCAAACTGTTGAGCTCGATTTGAGCTCTCAAATGAATGCCAAAGTGTAAATTGTACTTCCATAAATACGTAGAAATCAAAAACAAAGAGGAAAGCATCTCTAAAAATCATGAAATTAAAATGTAAATTTTCAGAAATTAGGGCAACAGTAGCCCTAGATGATGGAGAAGATGACAAGTCGACCGAGTCGACTCACCCTGTCACGCCCCGAATTCCAGCGAACCCGAGACGCGAGTAACGAGACAAGAAGAAATAAAGGACATTTAAGGACAATCACATACACTCCATACACTGTCTGATACATTGCATAGGGTCTGGTCCACTAGTTCACGACATACAAAAATAGGAAATAGTCTCGGGCTTATGACCCTTGTACAATATCAAATACGCCCCGCGGGCCAAATATAATCCACAATCAAATCATCTCTACATCTCGCACAGCTGGAGTGTCATCTGAAATGTTTGTCCCACGAATGGGTCAGCTCAACTGCTGGTACAATATAATGCTAATGCAAGAAACCAAATTAAGGGCGTGGCATGTGCAAGTGTACAGTTATTTCTATATGGCATTCAATATCATTATGGCAGTACATGGACAGTATGCAGTATATGAGCAGTATGCGTGACACACCCATGCAACTCTATGCCACCATGTCTCGTCTTACGATCCTTCCCCGATAGCCCGAGTACTAATATATGTCTCGTTTCACGATCCGGAACCCGTCAGGCATGCGAGTACCTAATGGCCGATTTTGGGTTTTTCACCACAGGATCTACACCCTCATAATGCACAGCACCATGTGCTCAACTCACGCCATGCACAAAGAACCACACTATGCCAATATGCTCTGATTCATTCATGCCACAATGTAATCTCGATAAATCATCTTATCCCCACATGAAGCATGCTTTAAACAATGTATCACACAATAACATTCCAATCACAAGATCTTTTCATCAAGGGTACATGCCAAGCACAATCCACTTAACACATGTTTTAAATCACGCATAATCTCAACAATTCTCAAAATATAATTTACACATCCTGCTAACACATGCGATATACACATAGTCATGATCCACATTCATCACCAAACTCTCAACAAGATAAACAAGGAGCACATAAGCATATGAGCAACAAAACAAACATGTGAATCATCAAGTCAATATGGCAGTTATTCCTAAACTTAATTCTATTTCTTACTTAGCATAATATATCGTACCTGGTGGGTTGGTCTCAACCCTAGAAGATCGTGCACGATGTGTAACTGAACTAGTCAATGAAAATTCAGGAGGCCAGATTGCCCTCTCCTGTCCTGTCAGTGTCCCTAAAAGCATAAATTACAACTTAGTCTATTGTTATTCAAATTTATGCTACTTCATCAAATTTTATGTCCTTATTTTATTGGTTTTTATTTTGCTAAAATAAACTCTACCATTGGGTCCGGAACGTCGAAGAAAATAGGTTTAGGCCTTTGCGAAATTTAATTTGGATATTTGTACTTAAAAGGGCAAAACGGTCATTTTGCTCCTTCACGAGTTCCCAATTCTCAAGGCCTCTTTTCGTAAATAGGAATCCATATTTGAGTTCAGAATGTTCGAGATAATAAGATCTCATTATTTGTTTACTCAAATCGGGGTTCGTTTGACTATGTTTTGACTCAGGGGCATTTTGGTAATTTTCAAGGGTTCCACGGGTCTTTTATTTTTTGGGACCTTATCTTGGGTCATGGACCTCACCGTTGATCTTAGTAGGTCCAAAATAGTTAGAAAACATATAAGGCTTGCCTCATTTGGGTGTCAGACCATTTTGGAGCATTTAATTTAATTCATTATATTTAATTCACAAATTGGAAATCAAGTATTAAATATATATTTAGTCAGCGCAATAATGACCACGGGATTGTCCTCTCCAAATGGTTCACTCGCCTCAGCCCCACGCGCCTGGTCCTTGGTTCGACTCTCGGCAGCCTGCAACAACCCCCACCCTTTTTTTTTTTTTTGATTTTTTTCTTTCTCCTTTCATTTGTTCAACACGGTTGGGCCAAACAGGCCCAACCTTTCTTTTTAACCAAAGCAGGCCCCTTTTCTCACTTAACCTAACCCAGCCCAACCCTTTTTAAAATTAAATAAATCTAACCCAGTGGCTCAACCGATATCTATACACATATATTCACACGCCATCCCACAGACAGCTAGGTCACTTCAGCCCATTTCTTCTGACATCCTTTCTGTCCAAGCCACCCTCTTCCCTTCACCAACAACTTTGCATTTATTGCAAAGTTGACCCTCTTATATATATATATATTATATCACTTGTGTACATACACACGTACCAACACATTGGCACACAAGATCTGACTCATATATATATATATAACCATATACATACATACATACATACATACATACATACATACATGCATTTAATCACCAATGTATACAGATACATACATACATATATACATACATACATATTATGCAATTCACATACATGCATGCACACATTACTCATTATTTACACCCATTATATCTACATACACCATCATGTATAATAATAATAATAATAATAATAACAATAATACTAATAATAATAATAATAAATGGACAAATAAATATTTACATACATATGCATGCATGGGAATGCGTGAGTGCACGCTTTACGAGACACAATCCTAGGTTGCTCGGGTGTCGCCCGTCGCTGACTGTATAAAATAAATCAGTCCACACTCCAAATCATTTAGTCTATAAAATATCCTAACCTAGAGCCCTAACAGTTCGGGTTACCTAGGTACTACACAACTCAGTCGATCTACCTCGATCTACGTGCCATGTCCCGGGTCAGGGTACTACAGTCCTCTTAGCAAAACGAAAAATTCAACCTCAATTTTCCATGTCTCTACACGCCCAGCCCAACTCGTTCGAACCAAGCGTGTTGACTCAGACATGTGTAGGCTTGCTGTTAGCCATCGCATAAATGGAATGGTGTCATTTTGGAGTTATGGTGTTTTAAATTAAAGTGATTCGAGACTGTTTGGCCACAGGGTTAGGAGATTAAATCAGCAAACTAGTTTGGAATGAGGATAGCCTATCCTCGAATTAATCCATTGTCCACCGTTTGGATCAAGGAAAATCAAAAAAAATGGGGGAGCCGTAACCCCTTGGAATCGAACCCGTGACATGTTGGGGAGGTGACACTTAACCAACCACTGTGCCACCTATTGTGCGGCCGTTATAAACTCAGCCAAAAATATATATATATATATATATTATACTAAAAATATTAAATTAATTTAAAAATAGGTAAATGTCCTGATGTCCACATTAATTAAAAAAAATAGTGTATTTTGATTATGTCAGACATTCTGGACCTAATGGTGAGGTCCATTTTGTCAACCGAAATTTCAAAAAATTAAGTCACATAAAACATGAAATTACCATTTTGCCCTTAGGGGTACTCGAAGCCAAATGAGAAGCTGCGAAGGCCTAGATTTATTTTCTTGGACGTTCCGGACTCAACAGTGGAGTCCGTTAATCCAAATAAAATATTCTGAAAGCCGATGTAGAAACTTTAGCAACCTTAAGAATATAATTAAATAATACTGAGAGAGTTAAAATAAATCACGAACGTTAAAGTCGACCTAAATAATTGAGATGAGTTAATAATAATTAAATTTCTGATTTATAGGAACCTCCAAGGGGAAGGAAAAGGATATTTAAATTAATAGAATAGTTGAAAGCTATTTTTGAGGTAAGTAATTCTGATGCTTTAATATAGGTTATTCTCAGCCAGTCACATTTATTCTCATATGCTACCAAATTTGTACTCTATTACTACCTACTGAACTTGATTTCTCCCTTTTGAAGCCAATCGACTTGTGATTATTGGTTATGGCTGTACCTTGGATTTGAATTGCTTGCTTACATCATCATGAACTTGATTGCTGAAACTTGAGCGTTATGCCTTCATGCCATGTCATGATCTTGTGATGTATCATTCTGATGGAAATCTTATACACATGATTATGTATCCCATGTGATATTTTATTGATCATGACATTTTATATGTGCTCGTAGATTGTGCTCAGTCACAACGGCCAACCTACTCACAGATGGCGTTTAGGACCTTTGGGGTCATTTGTGTCCTTTGGGACTTGTGATGAAAGAGCTCTTACGCTTTTCAGTTAACCCAAGAGAGGGGTGAAGCTGAATGTGCATTTTGGGGGGTATGCCGGGCCTTGTTTGTTTATGCATCTGTTTTGTTAGAACTCAATAACTAATATTTATGGTATTCATTAGATGATCATATTTTATACCCTGTGAATGATCATATTGTTGCAAGCATTACATACTTTTAATTGGCTAACATTTTGTTGTGGCAGCGATCCATTGTGATAGGCTAGATCCCACTCTGATTGATTTACTATCATCTTCTTGTATCTTATTTTGGGATATGCTTTCTTGGACCCTCGGGTCATTGTTGTACATCTTGGTAACTGGCTATATATATACCTGTTACTCATTTGGTTATTGGCTATCTGTTATCTCTTTATTCTATCATTCCCTTGGACTAACCCTAACCCATGTTAAAGCTAGAAAATTACTTACTGGGCTTTGTTAGCTCACCCCTCCCTTATATTTTTTTCAGGACAACAAGAAGTAGGAGAACCCTCAGGCGCTCCAGAGGTTTAGACGCCTGCTAGCCACTGGTAGCTCTTTTTGGCGAGTTTTTGTATTAAATTAAATACTGGAAGGTCTTAATATCTCCTGTCACCACGGTCCTGTCAGTTTGTGTTTTGGAGGATCTGTACTCATAAATACTTATGTTCTTTTGGCATGTATTAAATGATGACCTAACTATGCTACTAGTTTTCCTGATGTCTATAAATTTTTTTATTAAAGACCTTACTTAGCATTTCAGATCCTTCTGACGGAGAACGGCACACGGGCCGTAGACCCGGTCACGGACCCTTCATCCGTATAGGGTAGGTTTTGGGTCGTGACACCAGACACCATAGCTATTGGACATCCTTCTGATGAGGATATGGATGATGATGATACTATTGAGCAGACGTAGTCTCAAGACAGATCACATTGTCTTAGATTTTGGATTAGATACTGTATTTACTTTATTATTCATGATGTATCTAAATCCTATTTTATATATATATATATATTGGCACAATTTTAAGTATTGTTTATAATTTACATTTTTGGTTACCTTATATATTTGTTCTCTATGATGGTTTTCTATATCATATGTGTTTCGTGTTACTTGATTTATTATGAAATCGTATGGACTATCTTGGTATAATTCACATTATTATATCTCTTATATTCTTACATTTCTCACTTTATAACAAAAAGGAATAGATCATAAATTTTAAAATTTTAAAGCAAAAGGGAAAGATATGAATGTAAACTTAATAGGGGAAGCGTAATTATTCAGTATTTGTTATTTATCATTACACAGATGCTACTTATAGTATGATTGTTGAGTTGTGTTTTATAGATAATAAGTATCTTCATCCCTTGCAGATAACATATATCTTCATCCCTTACAGATATAAGTCTTGGTGGATTACTATATTTTTTATTTTTGGTTTTGAAAAAATATAATAGATCAATATAGAAAAATTTATTTTATGTTTTATCAAAAAATTTTCAAAGAGCAAGATTGTTAGAAAATTTGAGTTAGATAGATACGATTGTAAAATTTTCCTCTTATAATGTTTATGTTTGTAATTCATTTCAAAAGTATATATTGATTCTATAATTGTTAGGTCTAGATTAGTCTCATAGAAACTTACATTGCTACTTAATTTTTACATTAAGGACTTGATGATACCGGACGCAAATTACAGCTTGTGAATGTGATGAAGGCATTCAAGTTTAATTTGGAGCCTTAGATCACACTAAAAGATAAAATCCCACTAGATATTATGCACTCATGATTAGATCATTTTTAAGATGCATGTGTAATTAATATTTGTTTTAATAAAAACTATGGTTTTTATAGATTAGGCACTTTTAGTTTTGACTATACGCTTTAAAATGACTAAGTTATGTCATAAGAAGTCCTTAGATACTTAGTTTGTTTTTATCAATATTCGTAACTGGTTTAATTCTGAAATTCTTGTGAAAACATTAGGTCATTCGTCCGAACAGAGTCCTTATTTCCTCCAAACAGGGAATGCTACTTCATCCGAACGCATGTCTCAATTTTTGTATATTTAGGAAATAACCTATTCCAAGTTTGTTTAAGTTTTGAGCAGCCTATATAAATTCTTGTTTGCAAAATATTCAATAGAGTGCATAAAAAGAAAGCGAATAAAGTGTTTTTTTATTAGGGGGGTTGCCTTAACATAGTCTTATTGGGTATTCTAATATTCTTGTGATTTCTTGAGTATAAATACATATTTAGATTAGAGTTTTATATAATCCCTTGTTCACAAATGTTATTGTGAATCTTTGCATTATAAGATTGATTCTTAGGTTCATTGCTTATCATGACACAGTAAAATATTGATTTGTAGAGTTTAAATTGGTGATAAAAGTTGTTGTTATGAAGAACAGCACTGGTGAAGACACAATCAACAATACGAAAGATCACAACAAAAAGGACCGTGAACGAATTGACTGACAGTGGAACATTACGACAGACTCTAGCAAAGTTAGTATTATGAGGTCTAGTGCATCTTTGTATGGATTGATTTCATAGTGAATTTCTTGCAAGTGTGAGTTTTTTTCAGTCCCATGATGGTTTTCTCATGTAAGACTTAGAGTTTTTCTCTTACTCTCTTTATTATGCTTGATATTATATTAATAATATTTATCTAGCACTTGTCCATATCATGACTGGAATTCGGTATTAAATGTATATCTATAGAATAATTGATTCACCATTTAATTCAACACTTCTTATCTAATTAAATTAGTTAATTAGAAAATTTTATTTGAAACTATTTGCATATTTTGTGGGAAGTTTATTAATTAAAATTTAATTTAGTTAATTAATTGATACTCAGGACTGGCTTAACCCTTTTATCTCACGGTGCCTAAAATTTGGGGTTGGGGGAGGGGGAGTCTCTGAGAGGTTTCTAAATCCTGGCATGCGACTATGGTACTATCACTTGTACCATAGACTCATTATTAGTATTGAGACAAAAGTATTAGATTCTTGAAAATATCTATCGCGTCATTAATATGTGAAGTATCTCAAACCTTATAAAATTGAGAGATTCCTCTAATATTTATTGAACCTTCTATCACATTCCGTTACAAACTTTAACTATGCTTTTTGACATTAGTAGACCACATGACTAATTCGTTACACATGACATTACCCTTAATCAAGTCATATGTTAGGACTAATATAAATAGCATCCTCACATCATTATAAATAATATTGAATGCATGACATTGTGCTCTTTATAGTGCTTTCAACAATTATTCCTTTTACAACCTATTATTGAAGAGTAACTTGGGTATGGTGCTGTTATCATTATTCCTCATTGAAAACTCAACACACTCATATTTAGTGTCTCACACTCTCCAAAATATCTTTCTCCTATTTTTCTTCTACTTTTTCCTGTTATATCACCTTAAGATCCTTTGGATATCTAATGTGGAAGACTCACTTCCTTGTACGAATCTCTATCTATGACTTAGCATTGTAACCTTAACCATCCACACCAACAATAAAATTGTTGAGATTTTCTCGAGAAGCTCAAAAGTTGAACCCAAAACGTTTTCAAATTGTGCCACAATTTTCAAAATCACTCAAAGTAAATATATATACCTAGTTAATGCATATGGAAAATGTACAAATCTTCAATTCTAAATCCAAGATAATATTCAATTTTCTCAAATTATACCAAAATTTTCAAAATCACACAAAAATTTTCAAAACCACTCAAGTAAATATACCTACTTAATGTGTATGGCAAATGTACAAATCTTCAATTTTAAATCCAAAATAATATTCAATTTTCTCAAATTAATTCAAATATTCATACCATTCTTTTTAAGTAACGAGTTGTTTCAAAATTTTAAGATATTAAAATATGGGTCCACAATGTATATCAAATTTTTAATACTATCTCTCGCATGCGATTCCGAATTTGCACGTGTAAAGACAAAAAAATAAAAAATAAATACAAATAAAGAGATTTAAACTCAAGATTCTCATAAATAAATAAGTAACTAATTATTCCAAATTTTAAACTATTAGGTAATGAAAAAACTATACATATCAAAGCTGCTAGGCAACATTTTAAAATCCCGGTTAGAACACCCAAGCCACATATTAGTAAAAAGTGAGCAAAGTTAAAAGATATTTGTATAGCCTTTTATTTGGTGTGGCTAGGCAAGATTTGAGCTCCTGAATCTTATTTTTCTTAGATTCACAGTAGGGAATTGAATTTCGAACCAGTCTCCACCATTATATATGCTGTATGCTGCGAATACTTAACTACTCCTCTGCAACAGCTTTAGCATCTCCTGACATCAGGTGGGGAGACTAATTAACTAAATAGCATGTGATGTTCTCTCATCTCTGCAGGTGCATAAATTTGATACAGCTTGAATTTAAGTCTCTAAGAATAACCAATCTAAAGAAAGACAATTTTCTTAGCCCTCTTCGGGTGCACTGTTGGGGGCATTTGTGACCCTACCTGAGGTCCAAAGATTAGGTACAAAGCGGGGGATATTCTACAAGTTGATGTTCCCAACAAGTGAAAAACCAGAAATTTTCAAGCAAACTTCTGGAACAATCATACTTTTGAGTGTCATTTTCTTAGTCATTTAATAAAATGGGGATATTCTCTATATGAATACTATGTGCCACATTTACCATTTTACCATGCTACTATAATTGAAGTACTGTGTCTTATCATGGCCTCATCTGTCACCACAGAGCTACCTGTGAGTCCACCTTCAGTCGGCGCTAGATATGGTATGTATATATGTATGTACACATAGAGAAAGAACTCTTCACTTCAACAAACCATATCCTACACCGAATTCAACCTCATCTAAAGGTAGGGTGTGTTTTAGAGAGAGAGAGAGAGAGAGAGAGAGAGAGAGAGAGATGGCCGGTAGCTTAGAAGAGGATAACTTGTTTCAGATGGTCCATGATTTTATTGAATCAGAATCAACATCAACCGATTTCTCTACCCCCTCAGAAAGCCCCCCTCTCAGTCATCATACACAATATTTCAATTTGCAGGTACTCTGATGATTCCAAAGATTTCTTAAATCCATATTTTCATTTTCTTTTCCATATATATATGTATATGTATGTATGTATGTATGTAACTGGCCTATTTTTTGCGTATGTGATATGCTTTTGCAATCTTATATGTACGTGTGTGTGTGTCATTATAGGAGATTCTTAGAGGTGGCCCAGATTGTGAGACTCGGGTTTTTGAGAGTGTCTTGAAGCACGTGAGAAACAAGATGGATACAGAGAAGACTGTTGGCCTGAAAAAGTGGCTTGTCATGAGGCTGAAAATGGATGGTTATAATGCTTCTTTATGTCAAACCTCTTGGGTTACTACTTTCAGTTGTCCAGGAGGTGGATCTCTCTCTCTCTCTCTCTCTCTCCACAGACAAAAGCACTCGTTTTGGATTATTCATATGACTTAATTATGATTTCATAAACTCCTTACTTGGATCGAGACATAACTGCAGTTTTCTAGGTGCTGGTTGTTAATTTTCCGCATGAAGTTGGAGCACACGAAAAAAGCAGCCCATGTTCAGTTAATTTGATGCAGAAACCTATAATCAGAGTTACAAAACTGCACATAAATTTTGTCCAATCCTTGGGCCCTGACTAAGAAGCCAGTGATTACTTCTATATATATATATATATATAATTATTTAATTATATTTTTTTTTGTGGGTTTGCTAGGTGATTATGAATACATTGACATTATCATGAAAGACGAGAATGGTAATTCAATGAGACTGATAGTAGACATAGATTTCAAGTCTCAGTTTGAAGTGGCAAGGCCTACAACAATTTACAAAGAGCTGTCAGATACACTTCCATTAATCTTTGTTGGGGATGAACACAAGCTCAACAAGATAATCACTCTCCTTTGCTCAGCTGCCAAACGGTCCCTTAGAGAGAGAGGTCTCTACATACCTCCATGGAGAACAATCAACTACATGCAGTCCAAATGGCTCTCTGACTGTCGCAAAGTCCCCATCACTCCAATTTAGCAGAGAAAATAGAGAGTTCCTGTCTTTGTTTTCTCTAAATTTAGCAAGTGGGCACCTCCAATAGTGATGCCTAAAAGGAGAAATTTTGGTAGTGGATCTGCCTTGTCTACTCACTTCTCTAAAATGAGCACAAAATGCTGCCAAACTTATAATTGGCTTCTTTTTTCTTTCTTTTTTTTTGGGGGGGTTGGGGGGCAACTTAATTTGGATCTTGTTCATTGTGTTTTGTAACGAGGCATTACCAACGGACCAAGTTGCATTAGAATTTTTCTTCCATGTTTGGCTTGTTTATTGGGTTCATATTAATTTTTCTCATTTAAATAGCTTTATATTTCATTTATTGTCAATTTATTGAAAATGGACCTTTTTGAAGAAATTTCAAAAACAGTTTTCAAGAGTATTTCCTTTTCGGGTCAATTTTTTAAGAAGTATTCCAACAAACACTCTCTTTTTTTTTGGCGATTTTATTCATAAACAAGAGGCAAAAATTAATGCCTCCAAAGCGTACAAGATAATACTACGGACAAAAAAACAATACGTCAGTTCACTGCTTGGGATGGTTCAGATGATGACTCCTAATAAAAAAAACATGAGGAAAAAAAAAAGGACATCTTTGGGTTACCTTCTCAGAAAATTTTTGAATAGATCTGGTGATGTTGTAATGTAATTTTTTAATAATATTTTATTATATTTGATATAGTTTATATCTTTTTAGTGATACATCGTATATATAGTAAAATGTTATTAAAAAAACACATCATTCATAATTGTGTTCGAGAAATAAAGATGTTGAAGATAAAATTCAAACGTCTCTACTTCGAGTTCTTTCTGTGTCGATCATTGACAGTTAGAGATTAATGAGTCTTAATAAAAAAAAACATGAGAAAAGAGGACATCTTTGAGTCACCTTGTCAAAAAAAAATTGAATAGGTCTTGTGATGGTGTGATGCTGCAATATAATTTTTTAATAATATTTTATCATTTATAATATACCTTATATCTTTTAGTGATACATAGTATATATAGTAAAATGCTATTAAAAGAACACACCATTCATAGGTGTGGCCGAGAAATAAAGATATTGAGGATAAAATTCAAACGTCTTTAGTTCAAGTTCTTTCTGCATTGATCGTTGATAGTTAAAAATTAATGAGTGGATGATTGTCACAAAAAGAAAGACCTAATCTGGTACGTATAAACTGACTCATAACACCCCTAATCGATTCATAAAAAAAAAGCGCACATTGACACATGGCATACTGGCAAGATCAAAGGGAAGGAATGGCTAGGATGGACTATAACCCCCCAAAAGGTGGGAAAAAAATTTTACTTGTAAAATTTTGATATTTTATAAATTATTACATCCCAAAATTTTAGTCCAGCCTAATTTTTACTCTTCATTTCATTTTTTTTTTTTTTATCTTAATTTTCTCATTTCTCAAAAATTTTAGTTCAATCCATAAAATTTTTACAAAAATTTTTTCCAAAAGATTTTTATCCTCCCCAAATTTTTTTTCCTATACTTTTCATATAAACCAAACTTATAAAAGCATATCTCCACCTCATCTCACCCTCTACCTGCTTTGACATGGCGAGCAATAATTGACAATATGAGAATATTTTTAGTTTTTGAGAGTACAAGATATAATTTTCAAAGAGGTTATCAAATACGCGCAGTGTCTAGTGCACTTTCATGATCTAAGAAATTTCTTTTTTACCTAATTATAAAAGTCATAAATGAAATTCAAATATAAAAAGAAAAAAAAGGTTCTAAATTCTTTTATCAATTTTAAAACTGTCAACAGAAAAATTTATTTGAAGTCATTTATAAATTGAATATGTTTTTTTTGCTTTTTAACTATATGATAAATTTTAAATTAATGTCCTCTCTCTTCACTGTGATTATAACTTGAGGGCTGCTTTGATAAGTCATTGAAGTCGGATCTCTGTGATTTCATTGGTCCATGCAATACACGGGCACTATGATTATAAATTGTTGACTGTTTTGATAAGTCGTCGAGGTCAGAATCTTTACAATTTCATTAATCTGTGCAATACACACACGGATGCGTGTATTACACAAACTAATAAAATCACAGAAATCCGACCTTTGTGACTCATCTTAACAAAATTCTTATAACTTTAGCACCATAATAGAAAATTTTAATTATTATTATTTCTTTATTGCAAAAATTTTTAATTATTAGTAATTATCAGTGAGAGAGGACATTAATTTAAGGCATATCATTATCTGATCCGAGAAATATACATAATATTATATGTAGAAAATCTACATAGACTTTCGTCGTTTTCATATATAATTTAAAACTCAAAAAACATTTTTTTCATATATCAAAATTTTATTTTATAATTATTAATTTATTTTATTTTATTTTTTAACTGATAAAGGAGATACGTTTTTTACCTTTTAAACTATAAAGGATGAAATAAAAATGAATATATAAAATGTTTTATCTTTATATATGTGAAGAAAGGCCAAACCTTGTAAGGTATCTTTTTTTATAGAGTTTAAAATTATACTACAGTGATTTATGTAATACTTTTAAGAGTTATTTTTTTGTTTAAAAAATCATAACATCTCTAAGAGATTCCTCAAATTTAAATATTTTATTAATTTCTTTTTTCTTACATTTCTTATTTTTATTTCATTTTTTTAATTTCCCTCCAATTTATTTTAAATTTAAATTCCATCTAATTTTTAAAATAAATAATTTAAATTTCCTCAAATTTTATTTGAAATTTAAAATTTAAAATCCCTCCAATTTATCTTTGAACTTTAAATTTAAAAATTAAACTCCCTCTAATTATATTCAAAATTTAAAATTCCTCTAATTATATAATCGATGAAAGTCTTCAAATAACACCCTTACACAAGCGTACTGTAAAACCTATGAAATTAATTTAAAATCATCATCACATTCAAAACAAAGAAACTTATTCTTAACCTCAATTAAACCTTATTAAACACTTGAGAAATTTTCAAGAAACTCATAAAAATATGTAATTATAAATATTTGAGTGTCATATATATTTTGTTATGAATAGTTTATTTTTCATGACTTTGTCGAGCACTTGTGGAATTTATTTTTTATTTTTTTTAATATGTCAAAAACATTTTACATTAAAAATTCAAGAATATTATATTTAATATTAGATTTTTAATCCAAGAATAAGTCAAGGGTACGAATAAGTCACATATTTTTTTTTCTTTAGCATTTGTAACATTAAAAATCTGATAAAGCTGCACTCGATTTACAATGAATAAAAAAAATTTAAGGTCGAGCATTTCACAGTCGGCAAAATTGTCGAGTAAAGTTCAATCCACAAAAATTGACGAGCTGGTTGTGTTAGAGGCTTGACTCTCCTGACTCATTTTTTTTTATGGGTATTGTAAATACTCAAAAAATTGTTAAAAGATAATTTGATAATTTTTCGATCTATATCTTGAAGATAAATAAATAATTGATTACAGATATGTTAGAAAAAATTGTGAAATCAATAAATAAGTCATCGGAATGACATTGGAAGGCTAGATTGGAGTTTAAACAATTTATTTGTGACTGGTGTGGGTTATGGGGTCACATAAGTCAAATACGAAAGGTAAATAAATATGAAAATTATAATCATCGAATTTGAAAAAATAGGCAACATATTTACAATCAATATGTCAAAATTAGTTAAGATGTCAATTTTAGTTTGATTTCGAGACAGTTTATTTTCGAGCGCGAGTGCGCGCACGTTTGACCAACTACTCACGTGATGCATCGAAGTATGTGCAAAACTTTCTCAAAAATCTTGGTTGGATTTTTTAAATAAGGACAAGTGTCCCATTATGATTGGTTGGTAAAGAATCTAATGTTGGAATACTAATGTGAGATACATCATAATATATGTGTGAATGCATAGGTACATGTGTGAGGTGAGAGATGTACAAGATCACACATCAACCTTTTTCCCTCTTTTCTCTTTTGGGAGGTGAGTGATGGGAAAGTGTGTGTTATACAACAAGTGTTTGTGTGTAATAATACACATAGACTAAGCAATACCAAACCAGAAGAAAAAAAGGAAGAAGGCTGAAGAAAAGAAGAGAAAATGAAAGAAAGAAAAGAAAGAACATGAGGAAGGAAAAGGGCTGGAATAGGGCCTAGAACTGGCAGCGGCAGCCTATGAATGGCCACCTCAAGCTTTCATCTCTCTAGGATATTGCTCTCTATGGAACACAGTCGGTATGGGTTCTAAATATTCATTTTTGTATGTTATTTGTTTGTGTTTTGAAAAAGTTTATTGAGCATTATGCCTCACCATTGTTGTTCATGAAAATGACAAGTACTGGACTAGCAGGATAACAGTTGTTAGAGCATTACGAGATAGACTGAAGTCATTGTAGTATTTAATTTACATTGATATAGTTATTCATTTGTATTCGTTATTGTGTACTGTCACACGTAGTATTTATACCCATACTGTGCAACTATACCCTAGCATATCCTTGGAATATGCCAGTATCATTCCCTGGAATATACTAGTATTATTCCCTCTTGTATACCTATATATAGACCCTCTTGTACATGTAATATACACAGTGAATACACAGGTTTTAACCTATTCTCTCTCTCTTTCTCTCTCTCTCTCTCTCTCTCTCTCTCTCTCTCTCACACACACACACACACACTCTCACTCTTTGTCTTTACTATTCTAATATGGTATCAGAGCCAGTGTCAACCACCCATAACTGAACACTGCTCAACACCATCGTCGCTGGCACCACCCACCACTGCTCACCACCACCGTCAACGAAACCGCCCACCACCGTCATCAGTTCAAGGCCTTCTGCTCATCATCATAGCTTCCAACCACCTTGGTTCGAATTGCCTCTCCCAAATCTGCAAAACGCTGTCTTTCCCGCCGCCAAAAACCACTCCACGCGCCCTCATGCGCCACCCACGCCTTGGCGAGTGAGATCCACTTGCAGCCTAGATCTCCACACTGCCACATCATCTGTCATGCTAGCCTCATTTGCCACGTCATCTGTCATGTTAGTGCCATGTCACCTTTTGAGCCATGTCATCCTGCCACGTCACTTGCCACATCAGCGTACCTGGCCACGTCACTTGCCACATCAACCTCATGTCACTTGCCACATCAGCGCCATGTCATCACACATGGCCACTACCACGTCAGCCCTATTTGTTGATTTTTCACATTTTCTTCATTCTGGGCCATTTTTCAGTCAACAAGAGGCCATTCCTAGGTATTTTTTACCCTCTAACTTCATTTTTTACCTCATTTTTGTCTAAATCCTCTCCGAGTGTGCAGTTATCGACATCATGAGTACCACAGAGCTGGCTATCAACGTTCCCCTAGTCCTAAATGGCCAAAACTATGTCCTTTGGGCCCAGGCCATGTCTGGCTACCTTCGAGGCCGCAAACTCTAGCGCTATTGTTACTAGAGATATCACTGAAACCAAAGAAAGCGCCCGAAGAACTTGAGGCCAAATTTCTGGATCGTCTTGAAAAGTGGGATAGCAAGAATCAAAAAATCATCTCTGCTTTTCGCAGTACCTCTATTCCATCCATCAATATGCAATTTGGCTGTTTCAAGACTGCTAAAGTTTCTTGGGACTTTCTTGTTGATCGCTACACCACTGCTGGTCTCTCTCATTAGTACCAACTCCTTGGATAACCTCCATCTTCTACGTCAAGAACCTAGCAAACCAATCGACACTTTTCACTCCCATATGCAGGCTTTTTGGGATCAATTGACTGCTTCTGAACCCACTTGGAGTTGTTCTCAGGATACGACAAAGTTTCTTAACTACCGAAATCAGCAGCGCCTGATCCAGTTTTTTATGGCCCTCGATGATGTCTTCGAGACTACTCGTGCGATCTTACTTCATCGTACTCCACTATCGACCTTGGAAAGTGTTATTTCTGAACTAGTTTCCTATGAGACTCGACGCTACACTCATGACTTCGCCCTCCTCCACCTACTGAGTCTACTCTTGTCCGTTCCCTCTTCGGCATGCCCTCAGCATATCACCACTGCCCTCGCTGATCCTTCTTATGGGCGTCCTTCTCAATCAGGTTGAAAGTGTTGTCATTGTCACGCCCCGAATTTCCAACCGAACCCGGGGACGCGACTAAAGCGAAATAAAGGAAGAAAATAAATAGACGAATAAATAAATAAATAACAATTTAACTTAATTTAGATACAAGCCTACATACATTCCTGTTTTATAAAATTTCGACAGAACCTCCTTTGTTTTTCGAGCCTTTTTCCCCCTGATAATCACAATACATCATATTTATACAAACACGTCACAATCCATCCTCACTCGATAGCCACAATCTCATCAAAGTTAAATATACATCACCTAATTATACAACCGAAAATATACAACCATGATACAACCGAAGGCGATTTAATAGATACATACATTCACTTCTGTCAATATATATACATGTCTTTGGGCTTAAGCCCGTACATCACAAATTACACCTTTCGGGCCAAATATCCATCTAAAGTCAAGTCTTCCTCCACTCAGCTAGACTTCCTCAAGTCTCAGGTGTCAGGGAGTGTCATCTGAAATATGGTTCCCACGAATGGGTCAAGCTCAACTGCTGGATATGGTACAATACTAATGCAAGGAACAAAATTAAGACGTGGCATGTGCGAGTGTACATGTATATCTACATGCCTCCCTAATCATGCATACAATATAATGGCAATGTACAAACTACTTCTGTATAAAATCCTATATCACGTTCACAAATTCATCAACACAGTGCACAGGCAATATGCGTGACACACCCATGCATCTCAATGTCACACCCATGTCTGACTTCACGGTTCTTCCCCGTTGGCATGCAAGTACCAATATATGCCTCGCTTTACGGTTCGGACCCCGTAGGCATGCGAGTACCTAATGGCCAATTTTGAATTTTTCACCATAGGATCTGCACCCTCATAATGCACAGCATCTCGTGCTGACCCACACTATGCTTTCAAGGAATCACTCTATGTCAATATGCCATGATTTCAGCATGCAATAGTACAGTTTAACTGAAACATCACTTTCATAAGTATATGCAACATACTTGAAATAATGCATCACAATTAAGATCAACAATAGCATTTAAATCACAAGATTTCATCCACAAATCTACGTGTCATGTTCAATCAATCTCAACACCTACGCAATCCAAATGTCACAATATCAACAATCTTTTTACAACATAAATCACATATGATGACAACTAAAGAAGTAAATCATAACTCCTAAATAATCATAAAGAACACGTAAGCACATAACCAAACAACTCAAAGGTTCTCAAAGCAATAATTCCTATGTGATCTTCTATTAGCAGATAAGCACAAGAATCATTCAATCAATATGCACATCAATCCTAATTTAATCCTATTCCTTACTTAGTAAAGTACCATACCTGATCGGGTTGGTCACAACCCTACTAAGTTGTGTCCACTATGCAATCCTAATCAACCAGTAAGGAACTCAGTCCTTCAATGGAGTCATGTCAAGCTTATGCTCATCTCCATTCATAGATATCCTCCAGATATGTCGTTAGTTACGTCCATACATATCCTAAATAATCATCATCCTGATGTTACCGTAATACTGTTTAGGGATTCTCCCATGCCGAATTGCTACTTGGAGAAGAATCTAGAAATGCCTTATATGTAGGCTTCGACATGGCAGTTGTAGCCAACACACCAACAGGTTTGCTAGCAGCGAAGAAACTCTAGGGCTTAGTTCCAGCCTTGACCCCTACTCAAATTGGATAATTGAATTACTACCCACATTCCTCATTGTGCCATCATAACTAGATTACATCATCCCGAATGATGGCCATTAAGTTTTTGAATAAAATTCCAGGCTCAGTCAACCTTCTAGATGAACGGATAATAACTTCCGCTTGTTGAACCCATGATTCCCTCTTCAGGCCGAGCAAATCCTTCCTTCCTAAAACGCATTCTTGCTTCAGTTCTTAGTTGTTTGCCGTAGCTCCCACAATTTCTCTCATTCTCAAGCCAACAACTCCCTTATTACCAATTGCATGCCCATAACCACATGGAACTGCTACACCATCATATTTCTTCATAAACTAATCCTTGATTTCCAAAGAGAACCCTGATCCTTAAATTCTGTAGAGGATCATGTTAGTTCTTGTTGTAGTCGAGCAATCGCCTAACACAAGAGGACCCAACGTGATTCACCCTCGCGGCGACTGCTACCCAATTCGATCACTGTCATTCCCCTCTCTACATCACTGCTTGAACACGCACACCCAACAGTGATTCAGCCCTTGACATAACTCCAATTGGATTCTCAATTTCCGATCTACACTTAAACCATCCCACAAAACCGCTACAATCACACATAACTCCAAGCCGTATAAAAATCCCCCTTCATCCAAACAAAACTGAGTGCAAGGAGGACCGTGCCCAACACAAGGAACAACCCAAAACCTCTGCCGCAACGTCATCATCGCAAAACCATTTGCCTTCTATCAAAACAGGGGATTTCAATTCCTTGTCTTAACAACCGAGGCAGCTTCATCCAACAGCAATATAATGAGATCTACTCATCACCAAAACCCATTCAACAAATCAATCCATCACTGCACTTCCGTCAATTTCGTGGTACCCCAAATTCAACAACGCTACACCTACACGCATGTATATACATACTACCTGCTGCCACTTTCCTTCCATCTGTTTCTCTCTCTCTCTGTGCGCCGCTACACACAACACGCACAAATATATACATAACCCTACTGCAATTCCTAAACAGAGGAACAATAGCCAAACCCGAGAATCTAGTAGAAATTTCTCTCACCGTGATTTTCCCTCAATTTGAACCTCAACAAATCAGACCATACAACTACAGGAAATTTCAACAAAAACAACAAGAAAGAGATACCTCACCGCTACCTTGTGAGACAATCCGTCCCACAAAACCCGAACATCCACACACAACTCGGGTTTGTATTAGAACCCACCACAACCGTAAAGTTCCAAAGCAAAGATAGATTGAACATCCTGACATATCCCAACTGTAATCCTTCAATTCAGGCCACAAACAAATCAAATGGACCGTCTAGTCGCAGTGATCTCAGCCATGAAATTCAACCTAACGACCTTCATTTGCTAGAAATTCCAAGCAGCAACACCTCTGGTTTCTCAATTGGAAGCAGTAATTAGAAGCGGTAGAAACAGGGGAACCCCACAAATCGCACATCCAAACGCGCACACACCATCCCGAGCTACCGTGTCGTGGTTCCAATCTGCCATTAACGTACGCGTCCACCAATAATATCGGCCATCCTTGTTATCAGGCGCGACCCTGCGACACCGTCCTCATCCTCTGCCGACCCGCTCTCTCTCTCCTTTTTCTTTTTCTCTCTCCTTTTCTCCCTCTTTTCTTTTGCTCTCATTTTTCCCTGTTTTCACTCGACCTGCACCGCCCTTCACTCCTTCATCCCTATCTCTCGGTTTCCTTCCCCAATTCTTATCTCTTTCTTTGACTTTAGCTTTCTTTCTTTTTCTTATATACCATATAATATTCACTTATATAATAGACATTCACTTATATAATATACTGAATATATATATATATAACACACATATCGTGGCTGAATATATATATTTTTTTTTTCAAGTCTCTACAGTCATGCACCTGACAATACTCTGCTTCACTGTCCTACTCGCGTCTGCAAGCATTGTCACAATCGAGGACCAGGCCATTTCTTAAATGATTGCCCCCGCTAATCCAACACCACAACCACGCACTGACCGTTCCCAAGGCAGTTCATCCCGATCTAACAGGTTTAAGTCTGACCAACGGTCCACTACTACTGGTGCCACTAAAGACCCTTCTCTACTTACCTATCCCTCTTCCTCTCTCTCCAATGCCGACCTCACCGCTCTCCTCAAATAGATCCTCTCCACATTTGGTACTCCTCCTCCTACTACCCTATCCGTCACACCAGGTATTTCCTTTTGGTATTTTGATTCTGCTTATAGTAATCATGTGACATCTGATAACTCTCTTTTTACCACTAAAGTTCTTACCTCACATATTCCTGCTATTCACACCTGCTGATGGTTCCCACATGCCTGTTACTCACATCAGACATATCTCTCACTCCAAAGTATCTCTTCCCGATACTTATTTTATTCCTCAACTTACTCTAAATCTCATTTATGTGGGTCAGCTTTATGACATTGGTCTCACTGTTATTTTTTCTTCCACTGGTTATTTTGTGTAAGATCCAAAGACGGGATAGACACTTGGGACCGGCCGTAAAGTTGGACGCTTATTTGAACTAGTCCACCTCCACACTCCCTTCCGCCTTACCCCGCATGCTCGCTCTACTATTGCTGCCTCCACTCCTCTATCTTTAAGTCTTTAGCATGCTCGTTTATGTCATATTTCTTTTGGTCGTTTACAAAAACTAGTTTCTAGTGGTATTTTGGGTCCTATAATCAATAAACATGATGATTGCTTATCTTGTAGACTTGGTAAACAACCTGTTTTATCTTTTTCTAATAGTGATTCTATTTTTGATACCCCGTTTGATTTAGTTCATTCTGACATTTGGGGTCCTTCTCCTACCTCCACCATGGGTGGATCCAAGTATTTTGTTATCTTTATTGATGATTATTCCAGTTTCACTTGGCTTTACCTTATGCAGCATTGTTCTAAACTCAAACAGCTTTACTATAACTTTGCCTGCATGATTACCACTCAGTTTTCACGTCCTATCAAAATATTTCATGCAGACAATGCTATGGAGTATCGCGACACTGACTTTCTGCAATTTCTTTAACAATAGGGCACCCTTCCCCATCGTTTTTGCCTAGGCACATCTGAGCAGAATGGTCGTGCTAAACGCAAACATCGTCTCATTCTTGAAACGTTCGCTCTCTCCTTCTTTCTTCCCCTTGTCCAGAGCGTTTCTAGGGAGAAGCTGCCCTCACAACCGTTTACACTATCAATCGCATTCCCTCTCCAGTCATTGCTCATCAATCTCCCTATGAACGGCTTTATGGTACACCCCCTTACCTACAGTCTTCTCTATGTTTTTGGTTAGTGCCTGTTTTGTGTTACTTCAGCCTCATGAACGTACCAAACTAGAACCTCGTGCTCGCCTCTACTACTTCTTGGGATATGGGATAAAACATAAAGGCTATCGGTGTTGGGATCCTATCTCCAAACGCCTCTGTGTTTCTCAACATGTGGTCTTTTGGGAACACATGATGTTCTCCTCCCTGTCCCCATTTCATATCACCCCTTCCTCTGCCCTTTCTTTATTCACTAATCGCTCTATTTCCTTATTTTCTGAATGATAATGCCACAGGTCTAGACTCACCAACTACAGGCTCCTCCTACTGTGACTCTTCCGCCTGTCGATCCTGCTCTAAGATCCTACTCATGTTTCTCATCATGCTCTCTCTCTTCGTTGTTCTACTCAGGGTAAGAGAACTGCCAATCCATCTTCGTGACTTTCATTGCTTTTCCACTATTCTTCCTCACCATGAGCCTCAGTCTTATCGCGAGGCTCGTACTAACCCTCTTTGGCATAAAGCTATGGATGATGAATTATAGGCTTTACACCACACTCGTACTTGGGACTTGGTTGATCTTTCTCTGGGTAAAACTGCTATAGGTTGCAAATAGGTTTACAAGATCAAGACCCGTTTTGATGGTTCCATTGAGCGCTATAAGGCTCGCCTCGTTGCCAAGGGCTTCAATCAGGAGTATGGAATTGACTATGAAGAGACCTTTGCTCCTGTCGCCCGTTTTACCTCTGTCCAGAGTCTGTTAGGCTATTGCTACTGTTCACATATGGGCGTTATTTCAAATGGATGTTAAGAATATTTTTCTTAACGGTGACCTTAGCGAAGAAGTCTATATGCAACCACCTCCAGGGTACGATCACCCCCCTCACAAAGTTTGTAAGCTCCATTGCGCCTTGTATGGTCTCAAGCAAGCTCCTCACGCCTGGTTTGCCAAATTCAGTTATGTTATTGGTGACTTCGGTTTTACCTCTAGTCCATATGACTCCGCTCTTTTTGTTCGTAAGACTAACCATGACACCGCTCTTTTTGTTGATGACACTACTTCTTGGGTCTTGAGATTTCCTCTCATTCTCATAGCTACTATCTCTTTCAGGCCAAGTATGTTTTCGATCTCCTAACCCATGTTGGTCTTATTGATAACAAGACTGCTTCTATGCCTCTCGAGCCCATTGTCCGTCTCACTCCTCTCGATGGTACACCCCTCCATGATGCTACCTTGTACCGACAGTTAGTTGGCAGTCTTATCTATCTCATAGTTACTCGGCCTGATCTTGCCTATGTCGTGCATATTGTCAATTAGTTTATGTATGCCCCTCGATCATTTTATTATGTTGTTGTTCTCCGGATCCTTTGGTATCTTAAAGGTACCCTCTTTTATGGTCTTCATTTCTTTATCGACTCACCTCTTGAGTTGCGTGCCTACTCTGATGCTGATTGGGCAGGAGACCCGATTGACCGTCGTTCTAACACTGGCTATTGTTTCTTCCTTAGCACCTCTCTTATTTCTTGGCGTAGCAAAAAACAAACTATCACAGCTCGCTCTAGTACTGAAGCTGAATATCGCGTTCTCGCCGATACTACCCAGGAGCTTCTTTAGGGTCTGATGGCTTCTTGCCACCTTGGCAGTCCCCCTTCCGACTGCGACTGTTCTCTACTGTGATAAGCGTAGTGCTATTCAGATTGCCCACAATGATGTTTTTCATGAACATACCAAACATATCGAAATTGATTGTCACTTTGTGCGTCAACACATTACTAGTGGTACTGTTCGCCTCCTCTTTGTCTCCTCTATCGATCAACCGGCCGACCTATTCACCAAAGCACATCCACCAGGACACCATCATGATTTAGTGTCCAAACTCCAGTTGGTCTCTACTACCCCTACTTGAGTTTGAGGGGGGGTGTTACCTTGTACTGTCACACGTAGTATTTACACCCATACTGTACAGCTATACCCTGGCATATCTTTGGAATATGCCAGTATCATTCCCTAGAATCTGCCAGTATTATTCCCTCTTGTATACCTATATATAGGCCCTCTTATACATGTAATATACACAGTGAATACACAGGTTTTAACCCGTTCTCTTTCTCTCACTCTCTATCTTTACTATTGTAATAGTATTTAAAAATGGTTTATATACCCTTCTTGACACATTGTATATGTTGTATATATTGGAACCGTTATAGTCAGTTCTGAACACTTACTTAGTTATAAATTACTTATGGATAGTTTTCGTATAATCAATTTTATTCAATCCCGTTATTGAACTTGAACAAATATAAATACGAGAACGAACTAACATTAATTAAGGATAATGATTATAGAAATCAATTCAAAAAAAATTATGACCCGTATTTTATACACATGACTAGGATGATTAGTCTAATTATCTTCTAGTCAGAGTTTCAATGACTTGTAATCCGGTCCTCCAAATTAGGGTCGTGACAAGTCTCGTATGCATCAATCTCCCAACAAGTGGGAGGCTAAATTACAGATTAACGAAACGATAGAAAATGGAACACATGCTAAATTTTGAGTACGATTTGCCCAACCACTGTGAAGATTGCCATACCAACTATTTATACTATTGCATGAGAAAGAGACTGGCCAAGACTTGAATCGAAAACTTCAGAACCAATACTTAATGTCCTTCTAATAAGGGTTGCAACTCGGACGAACCGGGTTCGGATTGAGTCATGTCCAAGCCCAACTTAAGTTTTAAAATGGTCAACCCGAATTCGACCCAGACTTGACCTTGAACCAAACAACCAACCTGAGCACAATTTAAATTAAAATTCATTAGTATCGGTTTTAACCCAAGTTCGATTACTAATTCTAATTTTTAGATTTAATTTATGATTTTTTAATAATTTGTTGTCTTTTTTTTCGTACTGCTTCAATAATTTTTCTCAATTTTTTTTTTTCTAAAAAAAACCAAAAACCATTAAATTAGTTTTTTCAACATAATGTAATTTTAAAAAAATATTAAAGGTCAACAAATTTTTAAAATTATAAAAATGTAAATAGTAATTTTTAAAAGGAGTTTTTATTAATCTAATGGTAGATAATTAAAGTATAAAAAATATAATATATAAAATATTGAATTTAGATTTGGATTGAATTCGAATTTTTAAAGTCTCAATTCAAACTTAATCCTAATTTAAATCAGACTTAATATCTTTTGTCTAAATTCAATTTAAAATATAAAAAATCAAACTCAAATTTTAAAAATTCTGACCTAATTTGAGTTAAGTTCGAATTAACTCACCCTAATTACACACCTATTTTTAATTGTGTAAACCCCTGAAAATTAAAGTTCCAAAATATTTAAAATGTCTCTGTATAGGAAGATGTGTCTCCATCTATTGCCTAAGATCATATGTGGGACAAAGAAGTGACAAAATTTCATGACATCATGAATTAAATTCTACATAATCCAAAGTGTGAGTAGGGCGGCTAGGGCTAAAAGAAACACCTGACAAAAGCAGCCGTGAGACGAAACCAGTGGCCTTCTAAAACGAGTGGCACGAAACTAGGGGAAGAGTCCTCACGGATAGAATAAAATTAAAATTAAAAAAGTTGTATACATGTGTCAGGACTGGACACTCTTCTGTAATTTTTTTTTTAAAACGGTACACTAACATTTTTGAGATTTTGACGATTAGATTTATATTTTTAAAATTACATTGATAGATTTTATGTTTTTTTTAGTTAATTTTTTTTCTTTTAAAATAACTAACTATTTATTTCATGTTTTTCTTTTGTCACATTTTTTCAATTTTGATAAAATAAATTTTAAAATTTTATAAAAAAATTATGAGAAATAACTTGTTTTTGTTTTATATAAAAATCAATTTAAAATTTTGATCAATATTTATTTGAAAATGATAAAAAAAAAAATTGAAAAAGTTGCAAAAAAGTGTTTAAAAAAATATGGAAGTGATATTTTTGTCATTTTGAAAAAAATAATAATAATTGAAAGAGAGTATTTATAATTTGTCAAGTAAAATAAAGAAGGTCAGTATAAATTCAGAAACTTAAAAAACATTTAGTGTAATTATTAAAAATTTTATGAGAATTCAATGTATAATTTATCTTTTATTTTTTCATAACCTCTTATGTAATTTGGATCTAGTACTTCATAGTATATAATTTTTCTTTCTTAGGACATCTCCAGTTTTTAAATTTATAATAAAAATTGGAGGAGAATTTTGAGCACTCAAATTTTAATTTTGTAAAAAATAATAGTGAAAAGTTTTAAAAAGATGAAGCAATGTTAAAAAAATAAAAGAATAAAAAAATTAAAATTTGAAGAGTCTCATAGAGATATTATAATATTTTAGATAAAAAATAATTCTTTAATGTGTCACAAAGATAATTTTAATATAATTTAAATAAAAAATTGAAAAAAGAGATGCTCTAACCTAGCCCACCCAAGTTGCTTGCATAAAACAATTGAAAGTGAGAAATACCCAAGTTGCTTGAATAAAACAATTATACCTGGCAAACATCATTCAGATTCACCAACTCGTCCAGATCCACCCATTAAATAACGGGTTGGATTGGCTTATATTCTAGATGGGTTGAAAACGAGTTGGATATAATCCGTCAGTTTTACTGGTTGAGCGCGGGTCGAAAATGGGTTGGTATATAACCCTAAATCTAGGGTTCTCTCTCATTTCTCGTTCCCTTTTCAACACAGGCCACCCTTCTCTCTCATTTCGTGATTGACTATGCTCTCTCGGTTGGAAGCTCTCATCGTCCCGTTTGATCTGATCAGGCTGCCCTTCTCGCTTATTTCTCCATTGTCTGCGCTCTCTCAGTTGGAAGCTCTCATTGTCCCGTTTGATCTGATCAGGCTGCCCTTCTCTCTCCTTTCTCGATTGTCTGTGCCCTTTCGGTTAGAAGCTCTCATTGTCCCATTTGATCTGATCAGGCTGCCCTTCTCTCTGATTTCTCAATTGTCTGCACCCTCTCGGTTGGAAGCTCTCATCGTCCCGTTCGATCTAATCAGCTATGGCTGAAGTAAAACCCATTCTTATCTCTCTTTTTTTTATTCTTCAATCCGTTGTTAGGGTTTAGCTCAAGAATGAGGCTCAAACAGGGAGATGAGATGTTTCTAAGGGTGGTTGTCCCTCTCTGTAAATCGTCAACGGAGCCAATGATTTTATCAAAAAAATCGAAAAACCCTTTAACATACCATACTACTGACTTCTTTTCCCTGAGGTTTTAGTGTGTATACATATATATATATATATATACCACACGCATTTGTGTGCGTGAGTGAGGATTGGATCCTCGTTGTTGCTGATTTAGAATCCAATATAAGAAGCAGTGATGATAAATTTTTGAGAAGATCAGGCATTTAAAATCCAACATGTTTCTTGGCAAGGCAACCCAGAAGGCCTCCGTGAGAGAGATTTGTTCTCTTACAGGCAACTGTTGTTGCAGCCAAGGCAATGTCGTCTGATCGTTTACTGATCTGAGCTTCACCCCATTAATTTTTTTATTTTTTTTAATTTGGGTAGATACATATTTTCAATTACCATTACTAATGAACCCAAATTTCTCTAGGTTTGTGCTCTTTATGTCTTGTATGCGAGTCTTGTGAGAGACTTTCATTTCCTATGATGTTACAGCATTCTGTATTAATCTAATTTCATCTTTTCTTTTTCTTTTTTTCTATTTTATTTTTTATTTTTGTTGCTATATATGATAATTTTTAACTTGCCTCAAGATCAAACGGGACGATAAGAGATTTGTTGGAAGTGGTGATGACTGTTACAATTTACTTCATCTAGTTAGAAGAGTGATTATTCAAGTTATTAAGCTATTTCAATTCCTGCTTTTTATGTGCTTTTGATCTTTCTTTTTTAGTTTTGTTTTAATTGCTTTCATTTTGTCAGGGACTGAAATTAAGTGCAATTGTTTGTTGCCCTTTCTTGGTGATTAATAGTTGGTCCAGACTGGATGACATGGTTGAGATTTTGAAAGCATAATTATAACCCTAAAAAATAATTTAACTAAGAAAAGCAGCAGTGGTCAATTGTCATAACAGTTTGTGGCCACTGGTTTACTTGTGTTTTTAAGCAATGTGACTTGTTTGCAGTTCTTATCTTGAATTATTAATTAATTACATGATGAAGCGTCTTTTATTAATCTTTTGAAATTGTGATTCTCTAACATGTTGAAAATCTGTGATTAATAATTTTTAGACTATTATTGAATTTGTGTTGAACTTGTACATCTAATGCCATGTTTTTAGGGCCTATAGGCAGGTCGAATTTAAGTATCAGTGTCTATGGGTTTGCAGTAATAATTATCTATTCGAAAAGTTACATGTTTATTATTGAGCCAGGCATTACTGTTCGATTGGCAATTGTTGATTTGAGGGGAATTGTTGACCCAGAAGTTGCTTTAGGTAAGCATGGTGCTGCTTGAGAATATTAGAACGATTACGATTTTTGTTATTATATCCCACTTGCATTTCTCCTATTTGTTAACGTCGAGTTCTTAATCTGCTTGTCATCTTTGTGCATTATAATCTATTCTCCTTGCCTGGATTGTTTTAGATCTGTTGATTACCATTTCAAGGGACGCAGAGTAGCTTGATCATTGCAGTTGGAGAACTCAAGCTCAGGAGAATATTGTTTTCTGTTCTTGTTGTTTCTTTTATTGTTAAGGATATGTACTACTATTGGAGCACCTCATACAGCAGTAGTTGCCCCATGTTGGGAAGCTGTTAGGTCTCTCCATCTCCTACTAGGAGTGCATATGACATCTAGACAAGTAGTCTATAGCAAGTTTTATTGGAGCACCTGCTACAAGACCAGGCTAAGCAAAGGGGCACTTGTGGCTTAAGTCTACTTCGAGCTTTGTCTGCATCTTTCTGGCTTGAAGACTTGTTGAAGACTTGGGGCTTTAATTTTTGGTTGTTCTGGTTATTTTTGTAAAAAAAAAACATGGCATTAGAATTCTATTGGAAGAATCTAAAGTATAATTTAATTTCATTTGGATATTGGGCTTGCAGTTTCTTTTGGATGATTTAAGTACTATGGTTAGTGGATCTATTTTATTTTCATTATGTGGTTGACTAGAATGATATTTTCTTCTTAAAAGCAGAAAACTTTAAGTAGGTATTTAAATTCATAGAAGGAGAAAAAAAAATGGGTTGACCCGGTCCGACCCAACTCGAGTTTAACCCGACCCGTAATGGACCTGTTTAACTGCGGGTCATATCTGGGTCTGACCCGTTTACAACCCGATCCGTTTCCATCCCATTCAAACCCGTCCAACCCGCCCATTTTGTCAGGTCTAAAAACAATTAAAGGACACAGTGTTATTCTTGTATTTATTTGAAAGAAATTGTGAGAAATTATTCGGTAGTACTCTTATATCATTGGTCACCCTAATGAATACATAATTAATGCTTTTTGTCCCCTTGTCAAATAATCATTGGCTGGAACATCATGTTAGCACTTCATTCATTATAAAGTGATAATATACATAATAAGAGGGTTGTTTTGTAATTGGTGGAATTCAAATTTCTGTAATTTTATTGGTCCGAGTATTGTAAGCATGTTTTGATAAGTTATAGATGTTGAATTTTCACGACTTCATTGATCTATATAACACACACGCAAATGCATATATTACATGCACTAATGAGATCGTGAAAATTTGATTTCTGCAATTCACTTTAACAAAATTTACATAATAAATATTTTTCCTTTTTTCATCTATAAAAATAATGTAGTGGAATCCATATACTCAATTTTCTTATAATTAATATTCAATAAGTTAATAATCTCTAATAATTAATAATTTTTTTAAAAAATCAATTTGATTCTATGAGTTTTAATTAATAATTTTATTACTTAATAATTAATATATTTTTCAAAAACAATCCTTTATAATATTAATTATTACAGAAACAAATTACTTATATATATTTTATTTATGAAATGTTTTAATAATCATATTTGTTAATTCTGGTATTATACTAATGGAATAAGATTAAATAAAGGAGTTACATTTTCTTTCTACTAATTATGAAGTTTCAAAAAAAATTATTACATGAGCAAGCATAACAAACACAACCTTTTTTAGTTCAAAATGATATTAAGCAAGGACGGATAGACATGAGGCTAGGTGTCACAGGGTTAATTTCTGACACCAAATTTTTGCCTGTGATGGCGTTGTCACCGGACAACCAGCCACTCAAAACACCCACAAACACACACAGTGTTTAGCACAGCGGAATAGGAAAGAAGACACCAAAGCATACAGGGAAAAACTCCCAACCTTTTATTCACTAACTCACCGGAATTATGAATACAGAGGAATATGATTCCCGTAGGAATACAAGACACTCTTGCTCACACACAAAGAGAAACACAACAATGCTCTCAGCCTTGCTCTCTACACTATGCTCTGTCTTCTCTCCCGTTTTCAAGAGACCTTGCACCCTTTTATAGCCGAAGTCTCAACCGCTCCCATGTGCCATGCACATGACATGCAGTTACCCCCAACTGCTAGGGTTTGTCACAGACTGCCATCTGTGCCTTGCAGTTGCGCCCACAACTGCTAGTGCTCTCGGAAGCCTAGGATGTGCGCCACTTGTGAGGATCCGTGCCTCACTTTGCCGCACACAATAGGGACCCTTGGATCAGCATGCCACCTGCGAGGATCCTTGCCTCCCATTGTCGCACACTATTCATGCGCCAACTCAGCAAGCAGTTGCCTTGCGCCCTCTGTCAGCCCCGCAACTGCCTTGCGCAACCGCACGCAACTGCCTCGCACAACCGCACGCAACTGCCCCGCAACTGCCCTGCGCAACCGCACGCAACTGCCTTGCGCCCAGCAACTGCCTCGCAACTGCCCTGCGCCGCAACTGCTTTGCGCCCAGCAACTGCCTTGCGCAACTGCACGCAACTGCCCTGCGCCGCAACTGCCTTGCGCCTAGCAACTGCCTCGCAACTGCCCTGCGCAACTGCTCTGCGCCGCAACTGCCAAGCCCGAGCCCTCACCCAAGGACACGGCCATATATAGTCGGCCTTGAACCCGTGCACTTCTTGACCCATCCCATGCTTCCGTGTTAGCCATCGTTGCCAAGCCATGCCCCCACACGCCTTGGTCTTCCTTAGCCGCGTAGGCCACTCACCCATGGGCGCTTCGAGGAAGTACTCCCCCCTATATATGTCAAAGTACAATTTGTCCACCTGACAGGAGTGGATACAACCACTTGCAAAACCAGTCCTTCCCCCTGTGTGCATCTGCCTTGCCAAAGGCAACCCATGCACCAACTATTCACAAGCCATCAGCTGCACCAACTCTGCACTGTCTAAGTATCCGATACTTAGAATATTTTTGACATATCCCAACTCTGGAAAGTCATTCCCACTTCCGAATTTTATTACATCCTTGAATAGCATTCCAAGTCCCGAATGTCTTTCCGCACTTGAATAACATTCCAAGTCTGAATGTTATTCCAAGGCATAGCATGCCTCCCCATGCCCATGCCAATGTCACCAAGGCCGGACATGCCTCCCCATGCCCTAAGCCGCCGTGTCAACTTAGTAAGGGTCTAACAAACCACCCCCACTTGAAGAGTCCGATGCCCTCATCGGATTATTCCAAGGCTACTCTCACTGCACTTGGAGAACTGCACCAATGCTGCGCCTACAAACGGCCCCCCAAACAGCACCATGCCGCACTGAACCTTGATACCGCGCCTAACCGGCACCCACAGCATCCTTCTGCACTGGTTGTCGCCCATGCAGAACACACTTGGCCCCCACCAAGTCTTGTTGAAGAACTCCAGCCTTCAGCCTTTGTTGTCGATCGATCATTAAACTTGGGAAAGTTTTCCACCGTTTCTGGTCACGGCTGACCCTTTCCCACCAGCCAGCCCACCCATCACCTTCAGAACATCAAGCTTCTGAATTCAGGCCCCCAGCCTGCATGTCACCGGACATGTTCCCTGCAGCTTTTGGCACTACTGCACCTTTGCCTACTAAAGCATCCAAGTAGGACTTCTCCCCACCATCAGAACCTTCTGAATCTTCAAGGACCTGAATTGCAGACATCCTTGACACCCTTCCCTTCTTTGCTTTCGAGAAAGGAACAAAGCATGGACTCCCCTCGTCCATGATCAGCATTCCACCAAGGTGAGGCATCACCACTGCCTTCGCCTTCTGGAAAAACTCCAACCCAAGGATGACTTGGAAATCATCCAAAGGCATGGCCAAGAAACTGCACTCCCTGCTCTAGTTTCCCACCTTGGCCTGGACACCCCTCGCTACTCCAGCAACCCGACTTGCCTTAGAATTGGCTGCCTTGATCACACTGGAATCTGGCTGCAGTGCAAGGCCCAGCCTATACACCTCACTGTCTGAGACAATGTTGTTAGTAGCCCCCGTGTCCACCATTGCACTAACAACTTGGTTGTTCAGCACTATGTCCACGAACATCAACCCCTTCTTTGGCACCGAGTCCTCCTTCTGCAACACATTGAGAAGTTGGATGGGGTTGACCCTCACGGTCTCCTCTTCTAAACTCTCTTCCTCTTCCGCCATAAGAGCGTTCAGTTTTTCCCTCTTTGGACAATTCATGGCCCGGTGTGGTCCGTCACAGATATAGCATCCGCTTGGGGTCTGGCCTTTGAACGGCTCCTTGGAACTAGAGGCTTTGTCCGTCTGCCCCTCCGAAGAACCAATCTTCCCGACTTTCTTTCTGTCCTTCTTGCGCTCCTTGGACCTATCTTTTCCAGCACCCTCAGCCCCTTTGCTGCCGTCCCCAATTGCCTGCGACTTGTAGTCCACCAAGGCATCGGCTGCTGCTATGGCTGCGGACAAGTCTTTTACACCTTGTCGACGCAGTTCTGTCTGTGCCCAGTTCTGAAGACCAGCAATGAAGTTGAAGAGCTTGTCCTCCTCAGACATGTTTTTGATGTCAAGCATCAAAGATGAGAACTGCTTGACATACTCCCGGACCGTCCCAGTCTGTCTGAGCCACCGCAAAGCATCACGAGCCTGCCATGCTGTGTTGCTTGGGAGGAACTGCTCCTTCATTTCTGCCACCAACATGTCCCACGTCACGATTTGAGGACGTGAAGTGTCCTCCGCCCAAGTCCGCCACCACAGTTTGGCATCCCCGGTCAGGTACATGGATGTGAGATTCACCCGCTCTCCATCCGGAATGTGCACCGCCTGAAAATAGTGGGTCAGGTCCCACAGAAAATTCTCCAGTTCTTTGGCACTCCGAGTGCCAGAGAACGCCTTTAGTTCTGGTACTTTGGCCTTCTGCCCGCCCCCGTGCATACCAACAGTACCAGTATGCAATGCCCGCTTTAGCAGCGTCATGTCCGCATCCAGTGTGTCCAATCTGCCTTTGAGAGATTCGGCCAACGCCCCAAGATCGCCCAGGAGGTCACTGATCTTGACTTGGCCTTCAAGATAGTGATCTTCCTCCGCCTTTTTGAGTTCGTCCTGGGCATTCTGGACGTTCTCCACCAACTCGAACAGCCTTGCGTACTGGACTGTTACAGGCACAGCATCATCTGACTGGAGAGAACCAAGAAAGTCCTCCATCCGAGCCACTCGTTCACGCAGTTCAGCGTTTGAGCCACCAGCCATGGTCAGAACCACGCTCTGATACCAACTGTCACAGGGTTAATTTCTGACACCAAATTTTTGCCTGTGATGGCGTTGTCACCGGACAACCAGCCACTCAAAACACCCACAAACACACACAGTGTTTAGCACAGCGGAATAGGAAAGAAGACACCAAAGCATACAGGGAAAAACCCCCAACCTTTTATTCACTAACTCACCGGAATTATGAATACAAAGGAATATGATTCCCGTAGGAATACAAGACACTCTTGCTCACACACAAAGAGAAACACAACAATGCTCTCAGCCTTGCTCTCTACACTATGCTCTGTCTTCTCTCCCGTTTTCAAGAGACCTTGCACCCTTTTATAGCCGAAGTCTCAACCGCTCCCATGTGCCATGCACATGACATGCAGTTACCCCCAACTGCTAGGGTTTGTCACAGACTGCCATCTGTGCCTTGCAGTTGCGCCCACAACTGCTAGTGCTCTCGGAAGCCTGGGATGTGCGCCACTTGTGAGGATCCGTGCCTCACTTTGCCGCACACAATAGGGACCCTTGGATCAGCATGCCACCTGCGAGGATCCTTGCCTCCCATTGTCGCACACTATTCATGCGCCAACTCAGCAGGCAGTTGCCTTGCGCCCTCTGTCAGCCCCGCAACTGCCTTGCGCAACCGCACGCAACTGCCTCGCACAACCGCACGCAACTGCCCTGCGCAACCGCACGCAACTGCCTTGCGCCCAGCAACTGCCTCGCAACTACCCTGCGCCGCAACTGCCTTGCGCCCAGCAACTGCCTTGCGCAACTGCACGTAACTGCCCTGCGCCGCAACTGCCTTGTGCCTAGCAACTGCCACGCAACTGCCCTGCGCAACTGCTCTGCACCGCAACTGCCAAGCCCGAGCCCTCACCCAAGGACACGGCCATATATAGTCGGCCTTAAACCCGTGCACTTCTTGACCCATCCCATGCTTCCGTGTTAGCTATCGTTGCCAAGCCATGCCCCCACACGCCTTGGTCTTCCTTAGCCGCATAGGCCACTCACCCATGGGCGCTTCGAGGAGGTACTCCCCCCTATATATGTCAAAGTACAATTTGTCCACCTGACAGGAGTGGATACAACCACTTGCAAAACCAGTCCTTCCCCCTGTGTGCATCTGCCTTGCCAAAGGCAACCCATGCACCAACTGTTCACAGGCCATTAGCTGCACCAACTCTGCACTGTCTAAGTATCCGATACTTAGAATATTTTTGACATATCCCAACTCTGGAAAGTCATTCCCACTTCCGAATTTTATTACATCCTTGAATAGCATTCCAAGTCCCGAATGTCTTTCCGCACTTGAATAACATTCCAAGTCTGAATGTTATTCCAAGGCATAGCATGCCTCCCCATGCCCATGCCAATGTCACCAAGGCCGGACATGCCTCCCCATGCCCCAAGCCGCCGTGTCAACTTAGTAAGGGTCTAACACTAGGCCAGGCCACAGTCCCCGTCAAACTATAGAATTTTTTTTTTTATATATGTAAGTTTTCAACGTTTCAAAATTAATATATCCTAAAATTTTGGCGTGTCACATCCCGAACCCCACCCTACGCGGATGTCGAGGACGTGATGCCAGTTAGCCACCACGCGACCAACCGAAGGCAATTTCTGAACTTTCTAGTGAATTGCACTCCGACTGTAGGGTCAGATGCAGCGGAATTTAAAACTTTTCTTTTTTTTTTCTTTTTTTTTTTATCACGGGAATGCAACTCATGTATCCACCGTAGGATATGTATCACACAGAGCAAGTCTAAAATCCAACAACTAACAACTCAACCTCAGAGCATATCTATAATTCGACATATAACAACAGAGCAGAACTATAATCTCTAGAGTACCTTTTAAATCCATGAGCCATATCAATATTCAGTACATATCAGTCAAGTCAGTCATCGTACATCACTCACCCGATTAAATAGATTCAATCCTCAATAATCCAGTCTCCACAGATCAGTGCCATCAGATCCAATAGATATCGTTCCTGAAAAATGTTAGGGAATGGGGTGAGCTTCGAAAAGCCCAATGAGTAACACAGGTTCCCTGTCATGGGTTTCAAACCATTTCTTGTTTACAAAGCACAAGGGTAGTTCAGTTGTTTCTAAAATAGCAGTTTTATGAATCTACTTTAAATGCAGTTTCAGTAGAATAAAGCAGAACTGAACAAAATAAAACAATAGATCGGGACAGACAGAACATAACAGACCATATCAAGTATAACTGTACAGAACAGAACACAACAGGTCAGGACGAAGCAGGACCGAGCAGAGCAGGACATAACGAATCAGAATAGGACGAAACAAAGCACAACAAATCAGAACAGAATAGTAAATGATGCCAATATATCAATCAGAGACAAACAGGTCAGAATGGAACGGGTCAGAATAAAACGGGTCGAAATAGAACAGATCGGAATAGAACAGGTCAGAACGGATCACAATAAAACATAATAGAACAGAATGGAATAGAACATAACAAGTCATAACCGAACAGAACGGAATAAGACTTGACAAATCAGAATAAAACAGAACGGAACATAACAGAACGGAGCGGAAACAATATGTCAACCAGAGATACAGGTATATCATCAACAAAACGGAAACAAGACAAAACTGAGTGGAAACAGTATATCAATCAAGGATACAAGTATATCATCAACGGAACGAAACGAAACGAATCAATATCAATCAGGACGAGTCATATCAGAACTGAACATGACGGAACAAAATGAAACAATATCAATCAGGACAAGTCATATCGGAACTGAACATGACGGAACAAAACGAAACAATACATCAATCAGATTAAAACATATCGAAACTGAACATGTCAGAACAAAACGGAACAATACGTCTATCAGAACAAGACATATCGGAATTGAACAGGACGGAACAGGATGGAATAGATCAGACATAACAAATCAGGACGGATCAGGACGGAACAGATCAGACAGATCAAATCAGGACGGATCAGGACGGAACAGATCAGACATAACAAATCAGGACGGATCAGGACGGAACAGATCAGACAGATCAAATCAGGACGGATCAGGACGGAACAGATCAGACAGATCAAATCAGGACGGATCAGGACGGAACAGATCAGACATCAGGACGGATCAGGACGGAACAGATCAGACAGATCAAATCAGGACGGATCAGGACGGAACAGATCAGACAGATCAAACAGAACAGGTCAGGACAAAACAGATCAAACAGAACAGGTCAGACAGATCAAACAGAACAGGTCAGACAGATCAACAGAACAGGTCAGGACAGATCAGACAGAACAGGTCAAACAGATCAAACAGAACGGGTCAGGACAGATCAAACAGAACGGGTCAGACAGATCAACAGAACAGATCAGAACAGATTAGACATAACAGTTAGTTAAACACGTTCATTTGAAACGGTATTTAAAAACAGGAGTACAATTAAAACATCAGAGTGACAGAACAGATCAGTTAAAACATCAGAGTAACAGAACAGATCAGTTAAAACATCAGAATAACAGAACAGATCAGTTAAAACATCAGAATAACAGAACAGATCAGTTAAAACATCAGAATAACAGAACAGATCAGTAATGAGCAGAGCAGAACAATATAACAGAATAAACAGTACAGTATGCACAGATTAAACAGTGCAGTATGCTCATATAGTGCTCAAGACTGAGGTGGTACCAAGAATCAGTTGTTCTTTCAGTAAAAACAGTGATAGGTTTATTTCAGTGCAGAACAGAGGAATCAGACAGAGTAAAAATCATGCATTTGAGTAAGGGCATGAAATCAGTGTATCAGATAAAACAGTGCAGTACAATATTTAAAATACAGTAACTAGACGGTGTACTTATACACCAAGTCAGAAGTTCCAGGTTACTCACAACTGTTACAGTCATCTCCTTGCATAAACAATCTGATAACCTCCAAGTACGTCAGGCATCACCATGTATATCCTGAACAATCATCATCAATCACAGACAGATCAGAATTTATTCATTCAGGACTTATTCGTCATCTTAGGTGTCTATCGGATTACCTAAGATAACCTAGTAGCCTATCGCCCTCTCATCGGGTTTCATCCGGGGCTATTTTATTCTTAAATTAGGCTTAGCAGTCATCAGGATTATAACCTAAGTCATTGGACTTCAATCGTTATCAGTCAGTTACTTATTCAGTCTTAGGGGCAAAACGGTCATTTGTCACTTTTGCCCCGGACCCCTATCAAGGTCTTCAGAATGGACTTTATATCTTAAATATAAAGTCATACGTCTTTTAGACTCCAATCAGTATCAGTTAGGTTCTTATTTTAACGATAGGGGCAAAATGGTAATTTTTCCATTCTTGTCCCGGACCCAGTCGTGGTCCTCGGAATATCCCATATATTCTATATATGAAGTTCTAAGTCTTTTAGACTTAAATTGCTATCAGTTAGGTGCTTATTTAGCCTTAGGGGTAAAATGGTAATTTTGCCATTCTTATCCTGGACCTTATCATGGTCCTCAGAATGTCCCAAATATCTTGTACCTAATTTTCTAAGTCCTTTGGACTTCGTTTGGTATCCGCTTTTGGTCATCGGGACACATCGGTCATTTCTCGTTTTACGCATTGATTGTCTCGGAGTCTTATTTAGCCCTTCAGTGTTCATAATCATCCCTATGATAATTTATCAGATCAGTTTGACCTTTATTTACCTCTACTTTGCACTTATTGTGCTCAGGGGTATTTTGGTCATTTTACGTTTTGTAAGATTCTGACTCCGAATCATTATTTAATCATGTTTACAGTTTCACCAGTATCTGGGCTTCTATCGGTATCAATTTCGTCCCAATCGGACTTCATTTGGGCTTCGTACAGTATCATGGGTATTTTGGTAATTTCATACGTCATATTTTTCGGTGCCTCAGTTCACAGAATGGACCTCGCCATTGGGTCCAGAGCGTCTGACATAATCAGAATAGACTGTCTTTTATTTTTATTTGGGCCTGGGTACCCTCAGGGGTAGTACAGTCATTTGTCACTTATAGGTCTGTATTTTTCGGTACATAATTTCCTAATTTGGACTGTACCATTGAGTCCAGAATATTTGAAATGGTGGAAATACACTATTTATTTGCTTTATTTGGACTCCGTTTGACATATTAAATGTCCAGGGGTAAAATCGTAATTTTACCTATTTAATAAAATAATTAAATAATTATTTTATTATTTAATTAATTTTCCAGGGGCTTAAATGAATAATTTCTCAATGTTCTGGGCCACAGTACAATTTCCCAAATTAGTGGGGGTTAATCCGTAATTTTTAGAAACATTTGGGGGGTCAAATATAAATTCAGAAAATTAGGGTTCAGACCAGAGGGTTCAGGGGTTCAGAAATTGAACCGGTCCAAAACCTCCAAAAACCAACCGGTTTAATTCCCTTCAGAAAACCGGAATATAATAATCCAGTTATCCCCAATTTCCTTCCTATTCTCGTTTAGGTTATGCCCAAAATCCCAATTCAATTTATTATCACTGTAACCAAACAGGATGAATTCAATTTTAAAACAAAACAGTAACCTTCAAAACGGCGACGTGCCACTTATCCGGTTTTGCAACGGGTCGGGTCCCGACCCGAGTCCGATCCAGACCCACCCGAGACCAAAATGGTCTCTGTCTTCTCCGGTGACCTACAGGGGTCTTCTCCGGCACCGGTGGGATAATTCCGGTGACTTCGTGGGCTCGGTCCAACTGGGTTCGAAAGGAAATTCCGTGATCTTCCTATCCCCGGTGTCGGTTTCTGTCCAAGGTCAAGTTTTAGCCATCGAACAGTGGGTTACAGGTCGCGGCTCCGGTGGTGGCCGGTTTTCCGGCGACGTTTCCATTTCTTTTTCGTGCGTTTTTGGGTTGTTTTAACCCCTGTTTTCGACCACAGGGACCTTTTGGAACTCTTAGGAACAATTTGGTGCGCTAAAATCCTACAAAACCAATCGATTGGAGGATTATTGTTTTGGGTCAACCGCACCTGCAACTGCCCATATCTAGCTCATTTTTGGACCGTTTTGGTCCGTTCAAGTTGTGTTAAGTTCCATTTTCTACGCTTGTCATGCCTATACGCATCAACCGAGCTTAGTGTAGATTTTAAAAAAAAAAACAGAAGTTTCCATCTCTCGGTCTATCATGGTTCAGTGCCCAAAATGGGTTCAAACTTAGTCTATTTTTTCCCATTTTCTTCCCCCTAATACCTCAGTTACATGCATGTTGTCTATACGGCTCAGATCTCCAAAACAGTAAAAAATTTACAAATGAAAATCAGAGCAGTTTGGTGTTTACCTCTGGTTCAGGCCTATGTTCCTTCCTCCCATAGCTCAGTTCAGACCTTGGCACCTCAGGTGTGCCCTAGTGCAGTCGTGCCCCTCAGCCCTCAGTCCTCTTCCTCCTCTTGTATCTCTTCACATGGCCATATACACACATGCACACCATGTTTCTCTCTCTCTAGCCCTCTTTCTCACTCTAACAGATCTCATACAACAATTTCTGATTTCTCCCTCCTCCATACATGCACATATAATCTTGTATATGGCAGATTATTTGGGTTGCATGTGATATGGTTGGTGGAGTGGTGATGAGGTGTTTGTAGAGAGATGATGACCTAGGGTGCATAGGCATGATGGCCTAGGGGCATAGGGGTGATGCAAGGGTGTGGTGTTGCATGGATGGCCATTGGCCAATTTTGGTGGCAGATTAGGATAATTCAATGCTATATACAAATAAGTTGCAAATATATGCACAAAGGTGTGGGTAGCCCAACTGGTAAGTTTTTGGATAAAATTACTTTCTACCCAAAGGTCAAGGGTTCAATTCCCTTGGCCTCCCATTTGGCCATTTTTCCCATATTTTCGGTTAAGGCCACGTTTGGTTGCGCATAAATTCAGTTTCAGTATTTCCTTCATAACTTTCATTCCGTAACTCCTTTTTCGACACGGTTTGTTCCGGGAGTTTCATATTTCAGTTATCTTCAGTGTCAGAGGTTCCGTGTCATTTATTAAACATTCGGGATTTTCCGGGTTAGCTAACTCGGATTTCGTTAGTGTTAAAGCGGTGTTATTTCGCCGAATTAATCAGTAATTGGGTTCGGGTATTTTACCCTTTTCCTCCAGACATATTTAATTATTTTATCGGTCTATCATGACCGCCGGGATTATGATTAATTCCCTAGATCATTCTATGAGCCAGTATTAATTAATAATTAATAACTAATTATTAATTACGCAAAGTCGGGGTGTTACATGGCGCATCCAATCTTTACCCATTATTTCTCTCATTTTTCACTCTAAAAATTTGACCAAACCCAAAATTTTCATTAAAATTTTCTCTAAATTGTTTTTAGCCCCCCCCCCCCCCTCTTATAATTTTCGTAGTTCCACCCCTGATATTATGAGTTTTTTTATGTCTTAGATTGAATATTATTTGTATTTTTTTTTGTAAATGACCGAAATATTGTTAAAAAGTTGTATATATGGTCTTCTTTTTATACTCAAAGTTATATATATGTAAGAAAAACTTTTTAATTAAAGGAAGTATGAAAAGATTTTATAATTAGTAAATCTAATAATTAAAAAAATTTTAATTTTTTTATATATATTAATTATAAGAGAATCGACTGTATTTATATATATTTATTATAATGAGTTCTCCTATCTTATATTTAGGATAAGGAAATAGGGCGACAACAAAGAACTATGTTTAACATCTTTCAATTAATAAATGACAACTACTGTTATATTTCCATGTTCTCTTCTGATTTTTTTTAATAATATGGCTTACAACTTTTTTAAATAATGCTATAAAAATAGTTAAATATATTTTAAATTATAAAAAAATTACATTGAACTCCTTTGAGATTTCTGAAATTACGCTAATCTTTTTTACTTACAAAATAATATATAAATACATTCTTCTTGTCAATTTTGTTTTCAAAACGACGAAACTGTCCCTTTTATTTATTTATTTTTATATTTTTTTAATTTTGACCAATTTATTCTAACTTTTTTTTAAAGACTTTTAAATTTTTTTATTTAAAAACAAATTTAAGGTAAATAACTTATTTTTATTTTATATAAAAATAAATTTAAGGTTTTTATCAATATTTATTTAAAAAAAAAATTGGTTAAGATTTAAAAAATGAAAAAGGTAGTTTTGTCATTTTCAAGAAAAAACTTAACTGGAGGAATGTATTTGTATATTTTTTTGTAAAGTATGAGAGGTCAGTGTAATTTTAAAAATTTCAGAAAAGATCAGTATAATTATCGTCAACTCAAAGGAGGTCGGTGTAATTTATCCTTAAATTATACTAGCTCACTAACTACCTCCTCTATAGAGTTTTTTTTCCTTCCCTCCTTAATAGTTCTATGACAATTGGAATTAATTTAATTAATGATTTATTTTCAAAACGGTAAGATAATCTTTTTTTAAAATAAATTATATTGACTTCTCTTGAGATTTCTAAAATTACACTAATCTCATCTACTTTACATGACAATATACACCTCTTTGCAATCAATATTTTTTTTTCAAAATGTCAAAATTACTTATTTCATGTTTTTTTTTTTTTTATCAATTTTTGATCATTTTTTTTCATTTTACAAATAAATTTTGATAAAAATCTTAAATTTATTTTTATATCAAATAAAAAAAGTTATTTACCATAAGTATATTTTTAAATAAAATGATAAAAAAATCTTTAAAAAAAAGTTAGAAAAAATTGGTCAAAATTGAAAAAATACAAAATAAATAAATAATTTTGTCATTTTGAAGAAAGAAATTAGCTGAAAGAAAGTCTCTGTATATTGACAAGTAAAATAAGAGGGTTAGTATAATTTCAAAAACTTTAGAAATGTCAGTATAATTGCCAAAACTACAAAAAAAAAAAAAATCCGTGTAATTTATTATTTTTTCAATGTGTAGAATTAATTCTTCTCCTATAAATAGTTAAAAAGCCTGGTAAAAATTACAAGTTTATCATTTTTTCAATGCCTAGAATTAATTCTTCTTTTATAAATAGTTAAAAAGCCTGGTAAAATTTACAAGTTTCTCTCTAGTCTCTCTATATATAATTATGAATTTTCTCTCTAGTCTCTCGATATATAATTATGTATATTCATGATGTAATAGATTTAAAGTTTAAACTGTAAGTGTATCGAAATCTTTTATTAAAGAACTCCACTTCGATAGTTCGATACCCCACTATATATATATATATATATAGAGAGAGAGAGAGAGAGAGAGAGAGAGAGGACATTTCTTGCAATTAGAAATCAAATTAGTATATCATCATTGATAATTTAGAGATATTAGAAATTGGATTTCAAAGATTCCAGAAATATCAAGGATGATACGAGTGGTGATACTAGAAATTCATTTGGCAATCACTGCATCCCCCACTAGTATTGTCAAATAATGAAACAATGGGGTTTGACAAATGTGAGAGATGAATAATGTAAGCTAAGATATGAAAGGACAGTTTTTTTTTGTACAAAAGTCATAAACACAGCCTTAGCCATAGCCTTTGAATTTCATTATAGACAAGTAAAGTTATGTCAAATCCATAGACCCTTCAATTTGGCAACACCTATAGGAGGAGAATAGAATACTAGAATTTTGTGTGTTGGGCAGCTGTTGACAAGTTGCAAATATTAGTATTTTGAAGCTAAAAAGACATCCTACCTGGGCCCCAAATACCAATTTTTCAATTGAAATGAAGTTCCCTCAAAGCCTGCCTAATAATTAATTATTCAAGCATAGTGAGGTCTAATCCATCACATATCTTTCCATTTATTAATTAGAACTTGTGAATCTCTTAAGTCATGTTTTTGGAAAAATCATTATTTATTTTTTGTTTGGTCTTTAACACACATGATTGTAATTTGTAAGTTATAACTACATTTCAACTCTTTGTGATTAATGTCTATTTGAGAGAAGTGATTCTGACGTGGAAATAGAAACTTTTAGAATTATATTTCTTTTAAAAATGTCACCTCCCAAGTTCTTTTAAATTGAAAAAAACATTCAATAATTTCGACAATTTATCTTAAATATTTAATTACAGTTTACATACGTATATCTATGTATTTTTTATGTATGTAATAATTGCTCTTCCCAAAGTGGAATGCACCCTTGAGAAGTTTGGTCAAGTTATACAAGAGACTTAATGGGAAGAAAGTTTCTTGGCATCTATGAACCATACTCCACAATTTTATTAAGAACAAGTTGCACAATTTTGTCATGTAAATTCTATTCTAGAAAAATCAACTTGTGCATGACTCAGTGACCAAGTTTATTAGGTAGTAGAAGTGAGATGGCTGTGACTAAAGTTGTTGAAGTAGAGCTTGAGTACTGACATAACAGTTAGGTTATGTTTGTTTGTTGGTTTAGAGAGTGGATTTGATAAATTAGTCTTCATGATTTTATGATCCGTTGTTTGGGGAAAAAAAGAAAGGGTTCACTAATAGTAGTAGGAGTAAATAATGACATGTAACATGAATAAAATAATAGGAGAGGAAGAGTATGACTACTAATCTTATCACTATTAGTAAAGGAGATAGCTAATCCCTCTTATCAAATCCATGAAACAAACATGAGGGGACTAATAGTTTAAAAAGAAGGATAATGTTATGTGCCTATGCATTTTTGCCCAAAAAAAGTGTTCGGAAGATGTAGCTGATGTGAGAGTCATTGACTGATGAGATGAATTTTTAAAAAACAGTTAATGTGATAGTAATCAATGGGTATATTTTATTTGGCTATTGATTGATGGAATGAATTTTTAAAAAACATTGAATGTGATAGTAATAAATGACTTTCTTTTATTTGAACAAAGATATGAGGCATAAAACACTACCCTAAAAAGAATTTAGCACATTTAGCTCAATATTACTATTATTATATTTTGTTGGGCCTTTGGTCTAAGCGTCTCAGCTTGGGTCGAATAGTTTAGGCCCAAGATCAAGCTAGGCCCAGTTCGGGCAAACCTAGTCCTATGTTATAGTCTCAGCTCGGGCCATACCCGTAACCCACCCTTACATTACATTCATTTGGTCAGTCAATCATCTAATAATTAATAAAATAATAATTATTAAGTTTTACCATTATTTTTTATTAGTAAGGGCTTTTCTTACAAACTACTCCATATAATTTATAGCATTAAAATAGGTCATACATACAAATTTGTAAGGTTGATAAACTTTTTTTTCTGAAAAAGACTGTGTGTGTGTGTGTGTGTATATATATATATATATATATTATCTAATTTAAATTATAAGAAAACCTAATCTCTTATTATTATTATTATTATTATTAATAAAAAAACTAATGTCATTAATAATTTTTAATATAATATATACATAAGCAGGCATATTTTTGTATTCTAATAGTTAATACTATAAATGAATTTTTATAAATTTATTAGTTATTAATTAATAGAATTATTATTTATAAAAATAGAATAAAGTTGATATCTTAAAAAAAAAACTATTAATTAATAGAGTTTATTAAGTTATAAAACATTAGAGGATGAACTGTAATCTAAAAATTGAGAAAAACTTTTAAGATAACATGTATAAAATATTAAATTTGAAAAGGGTGGTGGTGATGCTGTTGTGGCTGGTTGAGGGTGAAATGGACAGAGAGAAATAGGAGGGAAAATGCAATTGGATTCGGTGGGAGGACAAGTGAATGGTTAACTTCTAAAGCCCAGCCCAAGATTGTATTTCAAATACTTCAAATCCTATGTTTTATGCATAAGCCCAACCCCATTATGTTGTGATGGGTTGTTTTTGGGCTAACTAGGTTAGGCCAATACAATGCCTGCATTTCTGCTCGTTTGTTGAGTGGGCAATGGTTTTCCATTTTGCAGTTTGGGGCTGTTTGGGGGAGCGTCTTGGCCCCAGCTTTAGCGTTTTCATGTAAAAAGCAGCGGTTGAAACAAAAAAAAAAAAGGTTGCTTGGGAGTAGGGGTGTCAATTCGTGTTATTATGTCGTGTTCGGGTCGTGTCAAAGCATATATATTTAAAAATATGTGTGAACCCAAACCCGACACTACTAACTAATCGTGTCAAGTTTCAAAACTCAAACCCAACTTATTTATTAAACAGGTTACACGTGTCGACACATTTAACCGGTTTATTTTAATTTTTTTATTTTTTAAATAAAAAAATTTATCTATCTTTTAATATGTATAGATAATTTTTAAGTTTAGTAACTTTGGATATAGGCCAAATCAAAGTAGAAACCTCTTTTATAAATAAAAAATCTCAAAACCTGGATAAATATTTGATGTGAGATAAATTACCTTAAGTCATAATATATTTTATAATTAAACGTGTTAAGTTACATTAAACGGGTTGACATTAGTAAAACCCAAACCCGACCTGTTTATTAATTGTGTTATACGTGTCAACCCGTTTATGACCCAAACCCAATTGTGCTAAACCCAAACCCGTTAACTTTGTGCCGTATTCGAGTCGTGTTCTTGTGTCGTATTAAAAATTGACACCCCTACTTGGGAGTGCAAATTGCTTTTGCATTTTTGGAGTGCCCCCCGCCGAAAACGTTGAAAAGAATGATTTGTCCGAAGCTCCTAGAGGGAGCTTTTCAAGTGTGGTTGCAAATATCCCTGCTAAAAGTCTTTTTTACCCATTTGCTTTTCATCACCCTTCTGTATATATAAAATAATTTTCTTTAAAAAAAGGGTAATTAGGAAAATTTATATTTTTTAATTATTTTTAAACAATTTTTACTTAAATACGCAACTACCTTTCTCTATCAACCCTTTTTTTTCACATCACTTTTACTCAACAACACTTCTTCTTTTTATCAGCACTTTTACATAATCTAAAGTTACCTTAACTAGACACTTACTCAGTCCTATCTCACTCTCTTTCTCTTTCTCTATCTAGAGTCACCAAGACTAAGGCTCGTAATCTTCACTTGTTAACATAGGGTTTAAAGTCTTACTATTAGGAATGGCAACAGGCCCCGTGTTATATTTCCTGTCCTGCTCTTTCTAGAAGTTCACTCCAATCTTGACTCCAACCATGTTTATATTTTCCGTCCTGTCCTGAATTTTGAGATATTTTTTCTTAAATAAGTTAAAACTCAAATATATAGTTTAAAAAAAAAAAAACTTGCATAGCCCACTAGACCTACAATCTGTCCAAAACTCAAACATGCGCAGGACTAATGTAAAATGTAAAAAAACCTATATAAAATGCACTTCCAAAAATCTTACCACAAACCCAACAACATGCAATTCACACAACCAGTAATAACAACAAAACCAACCCACAATCCAAACAAGTTCCATCAACAATAAAACCAGCCTACATCAATATACACAACCAACAACCTGCAATTCCCACACAATTTCCAATAACAACAAAATCATCTCACAATTAGAAACACCACAAATCAAACCATCAGCAACCTGTTTTTCATTCAAACTAAATATCATTCCCCATGCTTACACGACTTGACCACTATACTATTTTCAAGTTGTCTGAAAAATGAAAAGAATAAGAAAAATTAGAAGTACAATAAGGATATATAATAGTTCGATGCAACAGGAAGATTACCTAATAAATTAAGTCTCATATGGAAGCTGTCTTTTTTGACGCCTAGGCTTTTTTTGTGGGCTATGATGAGGCTTGGGTTCCTGCCCAAGTTATGTGACTTGAGAGGCATCACCAATTGCTGCCTGGCCTCGTGCATGATGAGTGCTCATATTTTGTAATCTCAAATATGTCAGTTTTTTTCCATTTAATAACACGCAACCCCCATTTGCAGGCACACTCATCATAAAGTTTATATCTAACAACCCATATATCTATACTACTTTCAACCACCTCGTATTGATGGTGGGATCTAATTGAAAATTCTTTGACCGCATGTTGAAATTTCTCTTTATTGTTGAAAAGGAAGCGTTTAGCTAATTCGTTTCTCAATGGATCCCATATTCAAGTATGGTTCAAAGAGGCTAAACTGCTATGTAATACCCTGACCCAAATTGTAACCGAGCAGACCATGTAAACCCAAGCCAATAGAGCTTTATGTTATGACATTAAATGAAATGGACGGTTTTGGAATCTTAATAGTTTGAATGAATTGATGATTTCTGGGTGATGCTCGAGTAAGTCACGAACGAATATCAAAAATAAATAAATAAATAAAATAAAATGAAATAAAAATAATAAATAAATAAAAATAAAATCATGATATATATATATATAGAATATGGGTCTATTTATATGTGTATATATGTAGGTGTATATATATATATATAAGTATATATATATATATATATAAGGGAGGTGGGGTAGATATGGTAATTGCATGAAAAGGGGGAAGGAGTTACAAGAGGAGAAAAGAAACTGAAGGAAGAAAAAAAAAACTGAAACAAAAAGGGGGGAAGTGAAGGGGCACAGGGTGAGATATAACCCATGCGTTGGGTTGGAAAAAAAACACAGAGAAAGAAAAAAAAAAAAAAAAAAGAGGAACCAGAAGAAAGCAGCAACCGAGAAGGGTTCGAGTTGCAGAAGAGAACCAGGAGGAGAGAAGGAGAAGAGGAGGAAGAAAAGGAAAGGATAAGAACAGTCGCAGAAGGTAAAACTTTAATTTTTTATTCTATGTATTTTTCTGGCTTTTATTTAGAGTTGCTCAAAGCTTGGTTTTGATGGTAGAATGTTGTTCTAGGGAGAAAAATAGGAATTTAGGAAAAAATCGTAAAGGAAATGGTTGAGAAATGAGGTAGATATAGAGGATGATCGAAAAATGTAAAGTTGTAAATTTACGCTTTTTCGTTTGGTTTGAAGGGCCAAAAATGTTGTAGGAATGTTTAAAATGTTGTTTGGAGAAGTTTAGAATAAAAAAAGGAGGAGAAAAAATGCAAGAAAAAAAAAAGAAAAAAAAAATTCTGGGAGGACAGAGGGACTGTTCGATCAACGAGTCAACGGGTCGGGTCGGAATTCGACCCACCGCATGGCCCAATAAGCCACTGTTGAAAGGTTTTTTGGTTTTATTTAAAAAAAACGGGGTGGGAAGGTGCTAAAGGGATTCGAACTTGGGTATGCAAGGGCTAAAAGCCTTATGCCCACTAAGGCCACCACTGTGCCGCAAGGGCACTTGTGTTCAAATGTGGAACTAATATATATATATATATATATATATATATATTATAGTCAAGTAATTAATTTAGTAAATTAATTAATTGTTATTTTAAATTTTGGTGTCCAAATTTAGTAAATGAATAGTATAAATTTACTATTTTAGACCTTCTGGACCTAATGGTGAGGTCCATTTCATGAGATGGAGTCTCAAAAAATAAAATATCCATAGAAATGCCAAAATGACCAAAATGCCCCCGAGTCAAATGTGAGTCAAACGGATTCCGATTAAACTAAGTAAATAATGAATTTTTATTATTTCAAACCTTCTGGACTCAACGATAGAGTAAAATTTGTGAAACTAGGTCCCAAAAAATAGAGACATGTTAAATGACCGTTTTGCCCTTTTTCAGTATAGAAGTCCAAATTGAAAACCGTGAAAGCCTAAACTGACTTTCTTCGACATTCTGGACTCAATGGTAGAGTCTAAATTAGTAAAAGAGATACTTAGAGTAACGAGGTGTATAATTTGATAAATGACATCAGAACTAAGACATGTTTATTGATGTATAGATGAGTCAAAGGGAAATGAGAGAATTACGGAGTACTAAAGTAGATCATACGAATTAAAGGTAAGTAAACTCCTATCTCTTACACATGGTTTTTCAAGCCACATTCTTTCTATTACTGCCAAATTTTGTACTCATGTACGTACCCACTACTATTGTCCCACAATCGATATTATTCTAGCTTGTGATTGTTATTGGCTGCGATATCATGATTGTTGTGTTGTACTATGCCTTAAAAGGCCTATTGTTATATGTCTATGCATGTTATTCCAGGTTTTTACACTTCTTATGAAATTACAAGAGAATCATGATTTAATTGAATGCCGAATTTGTGCTCAGTCACAATATCCATCCGATGCTTTCTGAGTTGGCAAGACCTTCAGGTTAATTGACAGGACCTAGGGTTGATTGATAGGACCTACGGGTCGATTGACAGGACCTATGGGTCGATTGACAAGACCTACAGGTCGAGTCTGTGAACGGACATATGAAAATGATGACGTTTTTACGCATGGAGTTATGAGGGCATTTTATATGCATTGGGGTTAAGGGGGGTATGCCAGGCCCCAAAAGACCAAGGGTCTGCCAACCAGAGTAAATGTATTACTTATGATTGACTGATACGTTTACGTTACTAGATTCATAGGATGTTGCCATTCCCTATGAATAATTCTATGTTGACAATTCATTCATTGATTGTACTTGATTGTGACCGATTTATTGTGGCAGTATTCTTATGTTGACTGATGTTTATTGAGCTTTTTCATGTTCATGCTATACCACTACTCATGTTTGATTATTGTGACTTATTGTTTATTGGTCATTATGGCATTTTACCACTAACTGCAACTGTTGTCATGATTGGCTATCATGTTCACCCTATGAGTTCATATTTTTCTATGTTAACCCTAACCCATGTCGGAGATGGACTTTTACTTACTGGGCTTTGTTAGCTCACCACACTTACTTATTTTTTCAAGTGAGAATGCTACAAAATCACAGCAGGAGTTCAGGAGCTTAGAGAAACAGTTGAGGAGCATGATAGAATGATGTAGTCTCTCCTATGTACTCACCGCCTAAGAGTGGCATTATGTTTAGGTTTTATGCCGGTTTACATTTTCAATTGTTAAACTATATTTTGTATTAAGACTTCTGCTATTTTACTGTTAAGTTGACATTTTATATTGTTGTCATGGATACAAAGAGCATAAAAATTAGGGACGGCCATTGGATCGGCCCCGTAACACGAGATCCACATAGGATGGGTTTTGGGTCGTGACATGCTACTACTAACATTTTCTCCAAAATTCACATTTATAAAAAGTAGAGAATCAACTTCATGCAAACGAATGGTATGCTCATCAGCTTCATCCATTTTGTTGTCATCACCTAAATGCATCATATCATCATCTTCTTCAAATGATACATCAAGGTGATCACTTGGAAACACACTGCCATCTTCAGTCTCACCATGAACAATATGTTGTACAACATTAATAACAAACTCCGTGTTCAGGCTAGCATTGTGTTATGTATGGAAAGACTCGTCAATCAACACAGGATTGGAAATGTGATGTACCATGCCAAAGGAGTTAGCTATTGGTGCATCACTGTCTTATGTGAGCAATTGAGCGCAAGTAATATCTCAAATAATCAATAAGTTTCTTTATCTAATGAACTCTAATTTTCAAAATTATAAAATTAACTATTTTAATATCTCTTATTTTATTTCAAAAATGGTATATGTTGTGGGAATTTCTTCATCGTTTTGTAGTATTAATTAATTACATGGAAATTGTAATTGGCGTCTTATTTTAAAGAGATTATTAAGCATTTTATCTTGCCATGAAAATGGTGATACAAACAATAAAAATATAGGATAATATATATATAATTTTTTTTTTGTAATGTAATCACCTAACCAGGATCGGTCAGACACGAAAGCAAATAAGAAAACAAATCTAAAGTCATACACACACACACACACACACACAAGAATACAAAGATTTACGTGGTTCACCTTAGAATATGACTACATCCATGGTTGCTGCAGTTTTACTATAATATGAAAATGTTACAAGTTACAATGAGATACGGCTCCTTAACTATAAATACATAGTATAAGGATAATAGGAAAATAATGTGAAATGCCAAAAATACCCTTAAAAAATTCTCCTAGGGACACGCCTCCAAACCCCTTCATTCAAGCAAGAGGACTCTCGCCCCTTGCAACCTCCTGACCAATCTCGGCCAAGTTATCGCAAAGTTAGTTCCACGGATGAGGGGCTAGTGTCCAGTACTTATCAGGATCTACACTATCCAATAGAAAAATATTAGTGATCTTAATTGACTAAAAAAAAGGTGAAATTACATGGAGAACCTGTTGGCTAATTAAACTAAGCTAGTAGAGTTTTAGTAGGACTCTTAATTTTGAGTCATAGTAGTATTTGATATTTTTTAAGATAAGCCTTAACTTAGATAAGAGTTGAGTAATTAATTATTAGTGGGAGTAGGAGTCTTTACTCTACTTAGATTAGTATAATTAATTTGAATGAAATTAGAAATTTTAGTTGCATTAGGATTATAAGTATAATATATTATATATGCGAGTTCCTGTCATATTGAATGTGGAGCCACAAAAACAATAGTGGTGGAAAAAAAAAGGGCTGAGAGAACCGTGATCAATAACCGTTGGAGAGAGCCATGAGTAGTGGCCATAATGGTGCTGTGAGCCGCCCGAGAGAGTAAATAATGGCCGTGAAGCCATGAAGATAAGTTTCCATATGTTTATGGTGGACAGTGAACGATTCTTAATAAAAGTTAATTTATTATTCCCACGTTGAGCAATTTTAAATCCTATAGTTAGTATCAGAGTAATTTTTGGGTCCTACAATTGGTATCAGGGCGATTTTAAATTCTTACATTTGGTATCAGAGCCAGTTATGATCTTGGGGGTAATTTATCAGAGCCTGGTTTACGATCTTAGGGTAATTTATCAAAGTTGTGAAAAAAATTAGAGTTTGGTCTTGTTCTGAATTATTACAGAGAACGGTGGTTCTCGTGTTGCTCAAGATTGCGTTCTTGAGTGGTTTGTTGAAGATTTGTTCGATTGGGATTCGACAGTTGCTTGGATAAAAAAAAAGATCATGTGGTAGTACAAATAATTGTGAAGCAAAAAAAAAAAAGTTCCGATGTAATCGAGAGGGAGGCTAGCTTGATCAGATTGAAGCAAAAAAAAAAAAAGGAAGGCGAGATTAGTTTTTGGATAGACTCAAGTACATGATTTAAATAAATTGTTGATTTGAAACTATTAAGAAAGTTTTGTTTAATGGAGAAAAGTTTGAAATTTTGTGAGTTTGTGGTCAAAATACTAATGAGTGGTCATGTCGTGTTACCTTCTATCTTAAAGCTTGCGAAGTCTATGATGTTGTATCTTATCTCGCAGTGGAGCATTTGCCAAAAGAGGTTTACGAGGAAAAAGTTAAAAGGTTTTATCAAATATAAGGAAAACAATACAATAGGCACATTGGAATAATTAGATTTACAAACTAAACTATCCACCACCATATGAGTTTTAGTGTGACCTTATTTCAACGTATAATAGACCGCGAAATGTTTATGAACCTCCCATTGATAGATATTAGGTGGTTGACTTTGAAAGAGACAAATTTGATGAAAATAATGTGATTTATGGTTCAAAATTATTTTCAGAATTCATTTCAATTTTGGATGATTTATATAATGTGATAAATTTAGATTTGTATGATATTGAATGCTTCGTCAATAATTCTGAGGAGAAAAATATTTTGGTGGTTCAAGTTGAAGAAAATAATCATGTGGTTGAAAGTTGGGCTTTGACTCATGAAGATGAAAAATTGAATTTGCTTGAGATTGCTTTTGGTGAGTTGGGAAATATTGAAGAGTTGTTCCAACCTACTCAGTTTGAGAATTTAATAGTTAAGAAGAAAGAAAATTTTACAGGTTGTGGAATTTGTAGAGATTTGAAAAAAAAAAAAATAAAATAAAATAAAATAAAATATTTACGTTGGTTAACCAAGTGCCAGGATGAATTCATGGGATTGATACAAATCATAAATTATAGGAAATATAATATGGGACCCGAATGAGAACCAATATTGGTAAATAAATAATTAAATTGAGCCCCGACTTTATATCAAATTACTAGCATTTTATAATCTTTTGTGGCATAAAATATTTATAAAATATTTAATATGGTAAGTTAAAAAAAAATATATATCAGGTGGGGGTCGGCGGCCTTGGGACATGTACATGTAATGTGTGGTGTGTGTTTGAGTGTAGAGAGAAACTAAAGGAAAAAAAAAAAATTGAGAAGAGAGATAGAAAAAAAGCAGGGGTGGAGGTCGCGTGAAAACAGGGAACAAAATGAGAGAAAAAGAAAGGGAGAAGAAAAAGAGAGAAAGAAAAAGAAAGGGGAAAGAGAGAAGAGAGAGAGAGATTCGGCACTTTGGTTCTCTCCAGACCGTAGTGGCTATCGGAGGCTTGGGCCTCGATGTCGACCGCGCTGCCTAGGGGATCAGAAGGGACGATCGTCGCAGCGTAGCACCGGAAGCTGTTGATCGAAGAGTGATTGAGATTTAGAGAAAGGAAGGTTGCGATGATGGCACGGTTGTAGGTGTGTGGGGTCTCTTGGTTAGGCTCGAAGTGGCGACGAAGGAGCGGTGGTGGTGCTTGGTCGCTGAGTTGGATTGCGAGGCTGGAGTCCCTATGGCTCAGTCGATCCGTCGGGTTAAAATCGAGCAGGTATGGCGGAGCTACAGCAGGTCATCTATATATATATATATGTGTGTGTGAGTATTACGGCTTTGTGGGGGTAGCTTGGAATTGAGTGAACCGAAACAGGGAGAAAAGTAGCACCGATGTCGGTTGGAATGGATGAATTGGGTGTATTGATAATGTTGCGGTGTGATGGTGTTTTGTGAGGTTGTAATGTTGAGGCGAGACTGTTGTCGTGTAGTTGGTGTCGTGTGGAGGAGAAGAGAAAAACCGCAGCAGCGGCGCTGCGGCAACAAGAGGATGACCAAGCCGAATGCTCATGTATGGGTCGGATTACTGTCCAAGTATCAAATCTCTGATAACCGAGGAAAATTCCAGAGCGCTGCAATCGGGATATGATATTGATGAATATAAAAATCAGCCATGAATCAGATCTTATCTCATTATAGGAACGCCCAGCGCAATTCCTGCGCCTCTTGTTCCATGACTGCTTCATTGAGGGTTGCTGGGAAAAATTGAAGGAAAGGAGAACTAAGGTTGAGATTCTGAAATTGGGATTTTAATGAGATTTAGTATTTCTGTTATTGTCTGTTTTGTTTCGTGAGAAAACAGAGAATTGTGCATAGTTGAGGGTTTGTATTGAAGGATGAAGCGGTGGTCATTGATGTAGCAATTAGAGCTGTTGTTACAGCAGCAATTGAAGTTGCAGTTGAAGGACTTAGTGCGGCATTTGTGGACAAGTCTTGAAGATGAGACGAATACGGTAAAATTTGGCAAACTCTATGAATTACGATGGGGTTTAGAGTGAGCATAATCAGATTCTAAGTCTTATGCTTGAAGCAGAGGGTCACAAGAAGGGGCTTGAGGAACTTGATGAAAATTGAAGAAGGAACGCGAAACAACAGGGTAAAACACTGAATTTTAGTCTTGAAATTTTAGAAACATGAATAATTAAATTGATTATGGGATTTCATTAAATATAGAAATAGTTTTAGATCAAATGGGAATCCAGAAAAATAATCCAAACACAATTTAACGATTGAGTTTTGTATTTTTATTCGGGCCAAACCGGGTTGAGTCCGACCCAACTCAACCATTCAGATAGCTGCCTAACAATATTACTGTATGGGTGAAATTTTAGATTTGAGTTCGGGAAGTGTTTGGTTGAAAAGGAGAAGCTATCCAATAATTGGCTTAAATTGGAAACGTACGGGAAAAAGAATATAAACTTACAGGACTTGGAAAAATTATGGGCAATAAATAGAACCTTGTAAGATTTTAATTATACCCAGAAATTAGGGTTAATTGTGAATTGACCCGAGTAAATGACATAATATTTAATTAAATAATTATTTAAAGGGGAAATAATCAAAATGCCCCCAGGTCAAAGAGTAATCGAACGGAATCAGATTAAAGTAAAAAAATAGTGAATTCTAATTATTCCGAGCATCCCGGACTCAACCGTGGAGTCTGATTTGTGAAAAGAGACCTCGGGAATTGGAAAATCGTGAAAGGACCAAATGACCATTTTACCCTTTAGGGTACAAATGTCCAAATTGAATTCTGCTAAAGCCTGAACCGACTTTGTTCGGCGTTCCGGATTCAATGGTGAAGCCTAATTGAGTAAAAGAAATACCAATCATAAAAAGACATAAAATTTGATGAATAGCATAAATTTGTGTGGCGACATATATTGAGACCTGTTTGTGAATTTTAGGAACATCGAAGAGAAAGGTGAGGACTCTCTAAACAGCTACAGTAGGAGGACTGAGTCATTCATCAGTTGATTGGACTACTTAGTGGATATAGCTTCTTGGGGTTGAGATAACCCGATCAGGTATGGTACTTTACTAAGTAAGGAATAGAATTAAATTAGGATTGATGTGCATATTGCTTGAATGCTTTTTGTGCTTGTCTGCTGATAGAAGATCACATAGGAATGATTGCTTCTTTGAGTGGATTGTTTATATGTTTCCATGTTCTTTATGATTATTTGGGAGTTGTGATTTACTTCTTGAGTTGTCGTCCCATGTGATTTATGTTTGAGAATGATTGTTGATATTGTGACATGTGGATTTGCATAAGTGTTGAGATTGATCGAGCATGACACGTAGATTGTGGATGAAGTCTTGTGATTTAATCTTAAATGTAATACATTATGTAAAGCATGTTGCATATGCTTATGAAAGTGACGTTTCATTTGGACTGTATTATTGCATGATGAAAGCATGGCATATTGGCATAGTGTGAGTGGGGCATTTGGTGTTGTGCATACTTGGTTACTCATGTCCTTCGGGGAAGGTCCGTAAAATGAGACATACTTGGTTACTCATGTCCTTCGGGGAAGGTCCGTAAAATGAGACATACTTGGTTACTCATGTCCTTCGGGAAAGGTCCGTAAAATGAGGCATACTTGGTTACTCATGTCCTTCGGGGAAGGTCCGTAAAATGAGGCATGGACATGGCATAGCATTGACATGGCATGGAGTAGACATGGGTGTGACATTGAGATGCATGGGTGTGTCACGCATATTGCCTGTGCATTGTGTTGATGAATTTGTGAACGTGATATAGGGTTTTTATATAGATGTAGTTTGTACATTGCCATTGTATTGTATGCATGATTAGGGAGGCATGTAGACATACCTGTACACTTGCACATGCCACGTCTTAATTTTGTTCCTTGCATTAGTATTGTACCATACCAGCATGTTGGCGCTGACCCATTCGTGGGCACAGGTTTCAGATAAAGCATCCTGGTACGCGGGACTTGATGAAGTCTTGGAGAAAGGAGAGGAAATAAATTGGGAAGAATATTTGGACCCTTGGGGCGTATTTTGATTTTATAAAGGATTGGTGTGTTTCTAAAAAGAATGGAAATGGTATTGTATATTGTAATAAATGATCTTTTAGTTTAAGTGTAGGAGTAGATGTGATGGATTGGATAATTAGACAATGTATATTTAACTTTGATAAGGTTGTGGCCATCGAGTGAGGATGGATTGTGATGTGTTTGTATATATATATATTGTATTGTGATTATCAGGGGGGAAAAAGGCTCGAAAAACAAATGAGGCAATTGTGATGTGTTTGTATATATATGATGTATTGTGTTTATCAGGGGGAAAAAGGCTCGAAAAATAAAGGAGGTTATGCCGAAATTTTTTTAAAACAGGAATGTATGTGTATTGATGGATGTATAGTTATGTTAGTGGAATAGGCTTGTATCTAGATCAGTTAAATTATTTATATATTAGTTATTTATTTATTTATTTATTTATTCGTCTATTTATTTTCTTCTTTTGTTTCGCTTCTGTCGCGTCCCCGGGTTCGGTCGGGAATTCGGGGCGTGACAGAATTGATGTAGTTGAAGACTTTGAATATTTTGGCCTTACTATTTTGTTTGATTTGCCAAACACTTTGGAATTAAACCATGATGAGATTAAAGATTTCTCAAATTCAGGGTTTGTTGATTTTGTGGATATTGAGAATTTTATTACTAAAAGCCATGTTGATTTTGTGAAGATCGGTTATTCAGAATTTCTACAATTTTTGAGAATTGAAAAACCTAAGTTGTATGAAATTTGTGATTTCATAAGTGTTGATAAATTTTTGTTGGTGGGCTACAATAATAGTTTGGATCTTAATAATTTTGTTGTGGCAAATTGTGTTTGAACTGAAGATTTTGATGTTTTGAAATATTGGCAGGTTTTGTATCATTATGATGGTAGATTTATTGGCATGGTTGATTATTTTGCTAATTTTGATTCTGAATGGGTGAACATGCATTTTTTTGAACAAACTGAGAAATTGTATGCCAAGTACAAGACTTGATCACGTCCGCATGTGAAGATGAAAACATATGATTATTCGATATTGATGTCGCCAAAGCTTCCTATAGCGGCAAAAATTGCTTTGAAGACTATTGCTTGTAAAAGCATTGGAAAGTTAGCTACTTTGGCGAGCTTAGTTTAACGGAAGTATTGTTGACTAATTAAACCAAGCTAGTAGAATTTTAGTAGGACTCTTAATTTTGAGTCATAATAGTATTTGATATATTTTAGATCAGTCTTAACTTAGATAAGAGTTGAGTAATTAATTATTAGTGAGAGTAGGAGTCTTTATTCTACTTAGATTAATATAATTAATTTGAATAGAATTAGAAATTTTAGTTGCATTAGGATTATAAGTATAATATATTATATATGTGAGTTCCTATCTTATTGAAAGTGGAGCCACAAAAATAATAGAGTAGTGGGAAAAAAAAAGGGTTGAGAGAGCCGTGATCAATAAGGGCTGGAGAGAGTTGTGAGTTGTCATAGTGGTGCCATGAGCTGCCCGAGTGAGAAAATAATGACTTTGAAGTCAAATATGAGTTGCCACGTGTTTATGGTAGACAGTGAATGATCCTTAATAAAAGTTGATTTATTATTCTCACGTTAAACGATTTTAAATCTTATAATTAGTTATCAGAATAATTTTTAGATCTTATGGTAATATGCCGACTTTAAATTCTTACAAAACCCTGTAAAAAAAAAATTCACATGAGGACCATGTATTAGGTGGTCCAAAATTCCTGTCAAAACAGAGGTATACGGATACTTGATCTGGGGACAAGTCAAATGGTTGGGGCAACATCACTTGCTTCCTACTGAATAATGACAGGTACAGTCGTAGAGATCGAAAAAGGCCTTTAGCTATCAAGAAATCAAACCTTCGGGTTGCTTTGCTTTCAATGCAACGCACATACATGATACATTGTCACCTCTATATTCTCAATGTTATCTCCGTCCTTTTCTATATAATATTCTTTTCACACACACAGACATATATCTAGATAATATATATATACATATATGTATGAAGCTTGGTTGTCATGATGTTTTCTATTTCTAATATATAACCTCTTCCATCTTGATGTTCTTAGGCCGTTGTATTTCTTATACATGTTTTTTTTTATCAATAAAATTTCTTAATTTTTTATTTTTTGCCGATAAAAATGTAAAAAAAAAAATATATGTATTTACATATAAGGCATGGAATGGAGTCACAGGGAGATACGTAGCGGTAGGTGCAAGGCTTCCATCAAAAAAGGATGTCCCAACCTTTTGTCTCTCACAGAAGCATGTAATGTAGTTGTCATGCACGTCTGATGCTTTTGTACTTTTATCTACAACTCTTAGATCTGCTTGCTCTTTCAAACTTTTCATAACTTAAAACTTAATTCTTGATACTGTCATCATTATTATGTTTAATCATTCTTTGGCTTTCTTAACATTCCATTAGTGGTAATTTATTAGAAATTTTTTTCTAATTACAAGTCTCATGACTTAGATGTCAAGGGAAAGATGAGACTGTTCTTATGAATGGTAAAAAAATATGATTTAAAATATTTTAAATTTATTACAATTTTAATAAGTATTGTTGATAAGTTGAATCAAATATTTAATTTAAAAAAAATTATTTTTAAACTTAAAAATATTCATTTTAAAATGCATTAAACTGAACTAAACACAAACATAAATACTAATACTGGGTGTTTGTGAAAGGAGATAGATATCAATCTGGCATGCATACATACATTGATCATTGCCTTTCTTTATAAATGAAAAAATATTTTGACAGCTCGAAAGTCATGATTTTAGTTGTCACTATTCTGAAAGGTCTTAAGCTTAATTGCACATGAAAGAGGTGCATGTGGATAGTAACCTTTTTATTATATAAGAAAAGAATATTGGAGCTTCTGATTGTTGGTTTGACCCATCTTATATGATTAGACTATTGGTTAGTGACAGTTGAAATAGTTTTTGAAAGGACAGTTAAACCTATGTGATAACCCAATTATGCATATCACTTATCCAATGAGACAAATACAAAAAAAGGTGGATGGTACCAAGTATGTGTGTGTGTATTCGTGAACATCTATCTAGATGGATGTGACTTAGGTATCACCTTCTACCTGCTTCATTTTCTTTTCTTTTCTTTTTTATTTCTTGTTTTGGTTAAAGAAAATATCTATACCACCCAAAACTTCATTACCTACTAAATTAACTTTTGACTTGATAATTGAGTGGGTATTACTGAAACTAAATGATAACATGGACAGCTTAACTAGACAAAAAACGAACAAGGCCCGGTTAACAACCCTGAGCAAAGTGAATAATCATTGTTAAGTGTTAAGCTGAGTTTTTTTATCATTTGGATTACCAATAGGCACCATAATCTGTTTTGGGAGATTTTCTCACACACTAACCGCAAACAATAATTGCTTTTTCCTATTTGGTAAGTGAGATGGGACTTAAATGTAATTACATGATTTTTATTTTGCTTCCTCCTTTTCTTTTTTGGCCATAAGATTCTAAAGAGTTGATAAAATTCAAACGCCTCAAATTCGAATTTATTTTTGCACCGCTCGTTGACAACTAGAAGTTAAATGATGAACTTGATTGTCACAGAAAAGAGAGTTTAGTCTGATACGCGTAAGTTGATTTAAAATATTCCTAATCAATTCAAAAAAAAAATCCTAAAAAGTTGATGACGTAGCAGAAGCTTGTAAAGAAACAGGGCACCGCCTATCTCTTGGAGAATCGTCCGAATCCACGAACAAAAGTAACACACCCGAATCCACGAGCACAGAGAATAAGATCTCGAAAATAAAATTCTTTATTATATGAAAGTTAACCTTACAATGAAAAGAAAAGCCTTTATATAGGCAACAAACCCTAATTCAACTAGGACTAGGAAAACAATAATTAAAATAAGGAAAAAGACCAAAAAGTCCAAAAAATAGAAAAATTCTGAAAAAATAATAAATCAAAAGTCTTAAGCTTAAGCAGCAATCTGGTTAAAAATCAACTCCAAACGTCAACCGTAGCCATAATAAATCAAGCAGCATATTTTTTACCAAAAGTAGTAAAAACGCACTTTTGCCGGCCAAAACGAAGGAATTCGCCCGAAAAATGGCATGCATCATGGCAAAGCGATGACTATTGATCAGCACGTCGATTCCAAGTCGTCCACCAAATTTCACACAATTCCGACCATTTTGGCGTCGCACGCAGTTCCGTGCTAGGAATTGAATTCTTTTGTTGTAACCTGTTCTACATCAGTCTCCCCTGCTTGAAAAGAACTTGACCTCGAGTTAGATAATTGAGAAGACGACACATCAGGTGGATGATATTCAACCAAGTCAGCAACGTTGAAGGTAAGAGAAATGGCCATATCAGCAGGAATGTCCACAACATAGGCATTATCATTAATTTTCTACAGGATCTAGAAAGGACCATATTTCTTGTCGTTCAGCTTGTTGTACGTGCCTACTAGCACCCGGCCCTTGCGCAAATAAACCATCACGAGATCCCCCTCCTGAAAGACTTGGGCCCGCCGCTTTTTATCAGCAGCAGCCTTGTATTTGGCATTAGATTCCTCCAAATTTTTTCGCACCTCTTCTTGAATAGCCTTGATACGATCCGCCATTTTTGCTGCTGCAATACTCAATCCAGGAAGCTTTGGTAGAGGAACCAAGTCTAAAGCGTGGCGTGGAGGGCAGCAATAAACAACTTGGAACGGGGTCTTCCCAGTAGAACGATTCAGCATACTGTTGTACGCAAACTCAGCCTGTGCAAGAGCCATATCCCACTGCTTGGGTTTCTCTCCCGAAATGCAACGAATCAAATTTCCAAGAGTGCGGTTCACCACTTCCGTTTGACCATCAGACTGGGGATGACTTGTGCTACTGAAATTCAGGGATGTGTCAAACCTCCTCCAAAGGGTCCTCCAAAAATGACTCAAGAATTTGGTGTCCCTATCTGAAGTGATAGATTTGGGAACCCCATGCAAACGAACAACCTCTTTGAAAAATAAATTGGCCACGTGCACTGCATCTGAGGTCTTTTTGCAAGCAATAAAGTGAGCCATTTTTGAATACCAATCAACCACCACAAAGACAGAATCAAATCCGCGTTGGGTTCTCGGAAGGCCCAAGACAAAGTCCATGGAAAGATCTTCCCAAGGTGCTGCAGGAATGGGCAAAGGCATGTACAGACCCGTATTTTGAGATTGGCCTTTGGCAGCCTGACAAACAGGGCATCTTTTAACATGACTGCCAACGTCTCGTTTCAGTTGGGGCCAATAATACCTTTCCTCAGCAAGAGCTACTGTTTTGTCACGACCCAAGTGCCCACCCAAGCCTCCACCATGTAATTCCTGAATTATCTGATCTCGTAGTGAACTCCTCGGGATGCATAATTGGTTGCCTCGAAATAGATAGCCCTCTTGAACATGCATTCCGTCAACGGAAAGACCCGACTGACATTTTGCCCAAATATCTAGAAAATCTTCATCATCTGCAGACAGCTCCTTGAGACAGTCAAATCCAACCACTTCAGTCCGCATTGTGACAAGCAATAATGCCCTCCTGCTTAGAGCATCAGCTACTCGGTTTAATTGACTCGCCTTATGCTTCAGAGTGAAAGTGAAGTGTTGTATAAAAGAAATTCAACGGGCATGCATCCGATTGACACTATTCTGGCTATTGATAAATTTCAGCGCTTGGTGGTCACTGAATAAGACAAACTCCCTCTGCACCAGATAGTGTTCCCAAACCTTCAAGGCTCGGAAGACAGCATACAATTCCAGCTCATAAGTAGACCACTTTTGGCGTGCTTCACTAAGCTTCTCGCTGTAAAATGCAATCGGTCTGCTCTCTTGAGAAAGTACAGCACCAATGCCAACAATAGAGGCATCGCACTCTACCTGAAACAGCTTGTCAAAATTAGGTAGTGCTAAAACTGGGGCAGAAGATAATTTCTCCTTGATGAGTGCAAAACTCTGTTCTGCTTCCTCTCCCCAATGAGATTTTTCCTTCTTCATGCATTCAGTAATTGGCGCGACTATCCGGCTAAAATCTCTAACAAATCGCCTGTAAAACGTTGCCAGACCATGAAAACTACGAACCTCGCCAACTGTTTGTGGAGTTGGCCACTCCCGAATGGCACGAATCTTTTCTTCATCCACTTTAATCCCTTCAGCACTTACCACAAAGCCCAAAAATAGCAAACTGTTGGTCATAAAGCTGCACTTCTTCAAGTTAACATACAGCTTATTTTGCTACAAAACTGTAAGTACTTCTTTCAAGTGTACAAGGTGGTCAGATTCGTTCTGGCTATATATCAATATGTCATCAAAATACACCACCACAAATTTTCCAGTAAATGGTTTCAATACCTGGTTCATAAGTCGCATGAAAGTACTGGGTGCATTAGTGAGTCCAAACGGCATCACTAACCATTCGTATAACCCCTCATTGGTCTTGAAAGCAGTCTTCCATTCATCCCCAGGCCTGATCCGAATCTGGTGGTACCCGCTCCGTAAGTCAATTTTTAAAAAGACTTTGGATCCAGCCAGCATGTCTAGCATATCTTCCAATCGAGGAATAGGGAACCTATATTTGATGGTGATCTTGTTGATTGCCTGGCTGTCGATGCACATGCGCCAGCTGCCATCTTTCTTTGGAACCAACAAGGCTGGAACCGCACAAGGACTCATGCTTTCCTGTACCAATCCCTTCTTAATCAGCTCTTCTACCTGCTCTTGTAGAATCTGACTTTCCTTGGGACTCATCCGGTAATGTGGACGATTAGGCAAACTGGATCCTGGTGTGAGATCAATCTGATGTTGTATATCTCGCATAGGAGGCAGCCCATCTGGTAGTTCTGATGGTATAATTTCCTGAAATTCCTCCAACAAAGGTTTAAGTGCGGGTGGAATTTCCAAAGACTCCTTGCCAACTTCTCCTCCAACTACCACAACAAATATCTCTCCAGAGTCCTTAGTTTCTTCCATGAATTCGCCCCCATCCATAAGAAATACTGACTTGCCCTTAGACTTTGGCTCAGCAATTGAAAATTCCTCTTTTATGGGTCCTAAAACGATCTTTAGGCCCCCCTTCATGAAAACGTACACATTATCACGGCCCCTATATGTAGCATCCACATCGAACTGCCATGGTCGTCCCAAAATCATATGGCACGCATCCATCTCCACCACATCACACACAACCTCATCTGCATAATTCTTCCCAATTGAAAATTTAATGCGGCAGATTTCTGTTACCTTTACTTCAGCCCCTCGTTTTATCCAGCCAATCTTATACGGTGAAGGGTGTTTCTCAGTCTGTAAGCCTAACTTGGTAACCTTGCCTTCGACACTATATTTTCACTACTGCCACTATCAATAATGACATCACAAACCTTTTTGTTCACTGTACACCTGGTTCGGAATATATTATGCCGCTCAGATGGTTCCTTCCGCTTTGGTGCTAACAGAAGTCGCTGAACCACCAGAGAGCGTGACAACAGTTCTCCTTCGTCGCCACCCGTTACCTCTTCCTCTTCATAAGTATAAGGAGCTTCATTCTCATCTTCCTCTGTCTCGAATCTGCCATCTTCTTCTGGCTCCACTAAGTTAACAGTAGCCCTTTTAGGACACTCGTTGGAACGGTGCCCTGGCTGTTGGCATCTATAGCACTTATCAGAACCTGGACGAGCATAAGGGTTCCGAGGTGCCACTGTTGGTGGGACAGTGTTGGCTGGCTTTGAAGGACCTCCACTGCTACCTGTCCCGCGAGTGGTGTTAGATAAAGGTGGCTGAATATTTGGGGCTTTTCCTTTATTTACTATAGCACGATTAGAATCAACGGAATTTCATACTACCACCGCCGCTTTTGACCTGTCCAGTTGAGTTTTTGCTTTGATAGCCAATGCCACGGCTTCGGTTAAGGTGTAGACGGTTTGCATCGCTACTCGATCCTGTATAGCCCAGCGCAGCCCCCCAACAAACCTAGCAACTTATTGCGCATCTGTTTCCAACAGGTTATTACGTGACGATAACCTATGGAATTCCTCTAGGTAGGTCTCCACTGTTCTACTCCCATGCTTACAATTCTGATATTGTTGAAACAGAATCTGCTCATAATCTGGAGGCAAATACCTGGAACGTAACAGTCGCCTCATCTTAGCCCATGTCCGAACCATCCCCTTTCCTTGTCGCATCCGTGTAATTTGCAACTGCTCCCACCAAGCAGAAGCTCCCCCCAACAATCTGTATGCGACTAATTTCACCTTTTTATCTTCAGGAATATCCATATAATCGAAGAATCTCTCGACTAATACCAACCAATCAAGAAACCCCTCGATCTGAAGTTGACAATTAAAACTGGGCATGTTCATCTTCATACGAAAGGTCTGTCGGTCCTGCTCCCCTTGGTAACCCCTCCGATTATTCTGGAATACGGCTTCAGCCTCTTCTTCATCCTCACTTAGATTATCCTCATAGGCTAGCTGCCTACATGGAATCTCTGGATGGCGTCACGCACAACTTCAGCCCTCTCTCGGTAAGGTTGACGACCCATAGGATCGTTGCCCCTCTGATTATTCCCTGTCGTCAATCTAGCAAGAGTCGTTTGGATCTCACGCAACGCTTGCTGCGTTTCACGTCGAGCCTGCTGGGCCTCACGCTGGAAAATTCTGAATTCAGTCCTTGTAACCATATCTCCCTCACGGTCACCGCCGTCAAGGTTTTCGCCTTCGTTCCGTGCGTTCGCCATCTGAACAAGATTAAGCCTGCTCTGATACCAACTGACGTAGCGGAAGCTTGTAAAGAAACAGGGCACCGCCTATCTCTTGGAGAATCGTCCGAATCCACGAACAAAAGTAACACACTCGAATCCACGAGCACAGAGAATAAGATCTCGAAAATAAAATTCTTTATTATATGAAAGTTAACCTTACAATGAAAAGAAAAGCCTTTATATAGGCAACAAACCCTAATTCAACTAGGACTAGGAAAGCAATAATTAAAATAAGGAAAAAGACCAAAAAGTCCAAAAAATAGAAAAATTCTGAAAAAATAATAAATCAAAAGTCCTAAGCTTAAGCAGCAATCTGGTTAAAAATCAACTCCAAACGTCAACCGTAGCCATAATAAATCAAGCAGCACATTTTTTACCAAAAGTAGTAAAAACGCACTTTTGCCGGCCAAAACGAAGGAATTCGCCTGAAAAACGGCATGCGTCATGGCAAAGCGATGACTACTGATCAGCACGTCGATTCTAAGTCGCCCACCAAATTTCACACAATTCCGACCATTCTGGCGTCACACGCAGTTCCGTGCTAGGAATTGAATTCTTTTGTTGTAACCTGTTCTACGTTTCAACCAAAATTGAGAGATCCCCACAAGTTGTAGAAGCCACACGTGAGAGAATTAGATATCTCCATTTTTTGTTGAAATATAATCCACGAGACCGATCTTAAAACTCTTTTTGTAGATGAGGATGAAATGTGGAGAAATATTATTACTATAATAGTCTTTATATATACATCACTACAATGATGGATGACGCTTCTCCAAATTTTGTATTTATTAATTACATTTTACATATTCAAAGCCGTCCTATAAATTATCAGTTGCATGTAAGTATAATTTTATCTCATCCAAAAGGAGACATAAAGATTTTCTCTTTCATGTTTAACTTTAAAGCCAAGCTTTTAGTTAAATAAAGAATAATTAGCTTAGTTTTTTTCTGTCTACAAAATTACATAACAAAGAGTATTATTTCGTAATGAACTTCCTAACAAAGAACCTACCAATTCCAAACACATGTCAAAATGTTAGTTTCAAATCCCAAGTAACAATTCTTCAACATAATCCATGGAAAACAAATAAGTAAATTATGGCATTTTTAAATGTCAATGGAAATTTCCAAACCATTGTCATAATAGCTAAATAAAGAAAATGAGTTAAATATATTTTTCTCTGCAAGAACACATAACACTTCATGACAAAGAACCTAAATAACATTGATGAGGGAAATTCCCAATATGTGATAATTCCATGTAAAAATGTTAGTTTCAATTCCCAAATTAAAAAAAAAAAAGAAAGAAAGTACCAACTAACAATTTCTCAATCCATTAAAAATAAATGTGGACGGAAATTTTAAACCAATGTGTTAGGTAAGTAAAGAATAAATAGTAATTAAACTGTCTTTATTTATTTTCATACTACATAACAAATGATATTATTTTGTAACTAACTTTTTAACAAAGAATTACTAATTATAGAAATACGACGTTGGTATATCGGATAATTCCAGGTAAAAAAATTGTTTGTTTCAAATCCCAGCTAAGAATTCTTTTAACAGTCATGAGGAAGAAAAATATTTGTTGACTCATTTAAATATTATAAAAATATTAGAGTAAATTACATTAGTATCTCTTGAAATTTATGACAATTATACTGATCTTCTATGAGATTTTTGAAATTACATTGACTTCCCCTACTTTACAAAATAATATATAGATACCTTCTTCCTATAAATTTTTTTCTTTCTAAAATGGCAAAACTGTTTATTCTATTTATTTATTTTTGTAATTTTTTAATTTTGATCAATTTATTCTAACTTTTTAAAAAAAATTTATTTAAAAATAAATTTAAGGTAAATATCTTATTTTTATTTTATATAAATATAAATTTAAGGTTTTTATCAATATTTATTTGAAAAATGAAAAAACTTGGTCAAGATTTAAAAAATTAAAAAAAAAATTGAAAGAGGTAGTTTTGTCATTTTGAAGGTAAAATTGACTGGAGGAAGATATCTGTGTATTGTTTTGTAAAGTAAAAATTTCAGAAACTTAAAAAAAAATCAGTATAATTATCATAAACTTAAAAAAAAATCAGTATAATTTATCCAAAATATTATAACTCTATGGTATCAATTTGACATAAGTAGATATCACTCCAAGTTTGTACTTCATAATGAAATTATCTGTACTACTACATTAAGAAAGTGCTATTGTCCTTAATTTTTTAGACATATAGTATACAAATTACTATTATTGACAAAAAATGAGATTAGAAAATGTTTTTATATGTAAACTTCACTCTTAAATCTTCTTGTAATGTTTAGTTACTGAATTTTCAACATAATTTCCTTAAATAGAATGAAAATTTTAGAATAGTATCTTTTTATGAAAATCTATAACTTAAAACTAATTAAGCACTTACACATTATGGTGGTTCACATTTTAGTGATCGACTCATAAAATTTAGACATAGATCTATTTGAAAAACATCAAAACTGGGTCACGAGAATGCAAATGAACTTGTGATAGACATTCTCCAACCGAGGCCATGTCAGCAAAATTACTTATTAAAATATTTGGTTTCCTTATTTTAAAAGTAACAAATGGCATATTTGTTTCCTTATTTTTAAAGGGTCAATGGGAGATGGTCTCCTAATATTTTTAATATTTGTTTTATTTTTTTTAGTAATATTAATATTTGTATTTGTTTTTTAAAAATACTTAAAATTAAAAAAAAAAATCAAATTAGAGGGATTAATTTATTTGAAAAATCAAATAATTTAATAGGCATTAACAGGGCCTAATTTATTTTCTAGAATTACCTAACAACTTTAAAACTTTTAGAGTACTCTCACTCAAACACACGAACGCACACAACAACCAAAAAAAACAAGAAAAGAAAAGGGTATATTACCAAAGAGAGAAGTTGTTGGTGACAAACTAATAAAACTAAAACTCGACAATATTTTATTTATTTTTTGGTGATTCACTATTGCAGGAAAAAAAATGAAAAGAAAAATTCTATAAAATGAAGAAAATTCAAATGGACGTTACAACTGTCTATATTGTTTCTCCTTCCGTGCTCTGCCCTCTACCCGCCTTCTTCTCCATAGGCTCAGACAAAGCTCCAAAGATTCTGCAACAAAGATGCGGTTGGACTCTCTCTCTCTCTCTCTTCTGCATTTGATTTTTCCTTTGATTGCTTTTCATTTCTGATATATCAGATATTACAATTTGCTGTTTGGGTTGTTTGATTTACTGATACATATATGCTTGAAGAATTGTGGTTGCATGTATGTTGATTTTTCGTAACATTTACTCATCCATCTCTCTCTTTCTCACCTTCATATATGGTTTATATCTTAATTACTTCTTTAGCTCCCATTTCTTTTGATAAATCCTATACATATATTTCATAGTGAATTTGTTTGGCTATTCCTACTTGGGTTAAAACAAAATTACAATGTCATTCAGATGTCTTTAATCTCTGAAATTGATGTATTTCTTTTTGAATGAGTCTCTCACGGATTTTTTTCATTACGTTGGAATTTGGAAGGACTTTTTTTTTCTTCTTTCTTTTGTGTGTGTGTGTGTGTGTATTGGACTGGTAATGCTATATATGTTTCATGATATGGGATGCTATGTTTTGTGTTTTATGTAGATTAAATGCTTCCTTCCCCTGTTTATGACAAATCAAAGTAAGAGAAGCTGTTATTACTTCCATGGAGGCTAGATACAGATCATCTGTCCCAATGTGAGTTTCCCCTCTCTCTTTTTCATTAGCTTTGGTTCCATTAGAATCCACTAATTGCTTGTGTCATGCCACAAGACAAGTTTCTCTTCAAATCACTATTTGGAACTCAGAAAGTTCAAAATCCCTAATTTATATACACAATTTTTGTTTGCATTTGGTTCCCCTCAAAACACTGTTCATAGCCATTGCAATATAGCCGTTGGTTTGCCAATGGCTATGATGTTGCCTGTTTCCTTCCCACCAAAATTTGGCTCCTCTTATGTAGAACAAGTGACCTTTGATTTCATGGATCAAAGGGAGCATACCAATTCCCATTCTAAGCCAAATTACTTGCCATATCCTTGATGACACAAAAGTGTCCCAAGAAATGCCCCCGGGAAAAATTTGACTGGTTTTTAGGATATTTTGGTTTCCTAATTTTGTTCGGATTAGTATTAATAATTTCTTGTTCTACAAGAATAAGGAAATAGTAGTTTCTTAATTGGATTAGTAGAAATAATTAGTAGTCTCCTATTCATATTAATACTCTTTAGCCTTCTAAATATGATGTATTGGACTCTTATCATTCAGATTATCATGAATAAAATTCAATTTCGAATTTAGAGAGTTTTTTTTTGTTGGGTGAGGAGTCCCTGTGTTACTTGATTTTCAAGGAATTCGACGTGTTTGATTCTTTTCACGTTTTCGTGTTGTGTTATCCTTTCTCTCTCGTCCCCGAGTAGCTATATTTGAATCTCCAAATCTTCATGAACCATTTTGGCTACCCAAATGGATCCTCGGTTAGAGTGCAAAAAATGGGAGTTCGGAGCCAAAATTACAGTTAGGGCATTTGGCTCTCGTGATGGATCCCCCTTTGGAGTTGCTCTAAGGTCACAATTTAGTCAGTTGTGACAAAAACCCTTTTTGGGGCTGCAAACATTGGAGACCAGAACGTTTTCAAGTTTAGAGGAGTAATTCAAAAGGGAAGGGGAAAAAAAAAGCAGGAAATAGTTAGTCAATACAATTATGGGCTTTTGGCATACAGTTACATGCTTTCAGTATCAGCAACTATGCTAAATTTTGCTCCTTAGCTAAGAAATGTCTTGCTTGGCAAAATTTAGTCAAACGCTCATGTGGGTAAATAAGGAACAATAACTACAGAGTTGCAAAGTCTCCTTACCTAACAATCACATCAGTATTGCCAAAATATTTTCAAAGTTTTGAGATCTTAGAGCTTTTATTGAGTCACTATCTGTCTTCAAAATTTTGGAAACAGAGATGATTGAAGTTTGGGCAGTGAGTCTACCTTGAATTAACAGTGCTGAGACAGTGACAGTCTACCTTGAATTAGCAGTGCTGAATTTCTCCACCCGACTACTATTGAAAAATCCCAAACTACATTGAGCCAACTAATTGTAATCTAAATGTTATATATTTCTGTTTTTATATGCCAATAACTATTTGGTTTCTTTTATCAAATTCATGTTTCTTACCATATATATATATATATATATATATACTTTTTTTTGTTATGATTCTATTCAGTATCTTGAATATTTTTCTCTCACAAAATTATAAAACATACAAAAAATTCATATTCTTTTCTATCTAAAAGAATTTTTGCAGTACCTTGCTTGTGTCAGTGTCACTGATTGAATCATGGTAGTCGCAAGAGTTGGTGTTACGGCTTCTAGATATTTTATGAATGTGGAACAGAAGCAATAAGACCAATAAAAGAAACACTATCAAAAAAGAACGAAGGATGCAATTGAATGTGGTAGACCAGACTGCATTTATCAAAGTTTGGTAAAGTGAACGAGACTGATAAAGATGAGTTGATCTAAGTGAAATAAAAGATTTATGACAGAGGCGTAAAAATGGCAAGTAGAAAATAAGAGAAAAGTCTAGGCAAATTTGTCAATTAAAGCCTCAAAAAAAATTTGAAGCAAGTAAAACAGATAACTAGATGGACAATGTGCTTTCTCTAATGCAAGTTGGCTTGCTAATACATTCATCATTCTAGTACTAGATGTGTTTGCATTGATACTTTCTACAATCATTTCTACGACCAAGAAATATGGTACTGTTGATAGTTTATGGACTAAAGCTTAATATACAGCCATATGTTAAAATGAGGTAAAGCTCTGTAGCTTGAAGAGGGCCTTTTCCACTTACCCTGAGCAAGACATTTAGATCTGTTCTTCACTTGCAAGTGCAAAGGCAATGCAGCTGCAAGTAAGAATAGACATGCTGGAACAAATATTAGGTTTCCTCTGCATTCCAGTGGCATTTTCTGTTGCTGCTAGCAGTTAATTGTTTTGCCACTGCCACTTGCAATTTGAGAAGATCTGACTTAATCAGTCGACATAAATATGATACCTTATTTTAGTCTTTGGGTATCTAAACTCTATATGATATTTTCTTTAAACCTCCTCCATCCCCAAGGTTTTTGCTGGGCATTCAATCATTTAAATTATGCATATGTTATTGTAAAATTACTTCAATTAATGGCTGGAAATGTCATAGCCATTCGCACCTCTCTGTTTGGAAGCATGTCTATTGTCATTAAAATGACTTGAGTTGCTAATTGGTTTTGCTTTAGTTCTCTTTTATCTCATTATCTACTAATATATTCCTGAATTGCCACTTGAATCAGTGAAGACATATGCAAACGAAGGTTACAAAGATGTACAGCTAAAGATGTAGTAGATGTTGAGAAGCCCTTTCACATCCCCATCCAAGATAAGAGTGCAAAATGCAAGTTTCATCCATTGAAACTTTTCCTAGTGATCATTACTTTTGGCACTTTTGTGACACTTCTCTACTCTTCGACAGTTTGTCAAAATGACCATACTGCTCATTCACTTTCCAGGTAAATTTTGCTTCCTGATGCATATGTCATTACTATTATTAAAATTAATTGCTAATATATATATATATATATATATATATATAGTTGTTTCTCTTTTCCTTTTACCAAACCAGTTTTATATAATGGTGTACTGGAAACAAAATGCCTCACATGGGGTGCATGGTAATTGTTGGAGTCTTAGGTCTCACATCTCATTGAGCTACCTGTCTGATCTTGTGATACCTTGATAATTAAAACCATCTTTTTGGTTTGATTTTCAACCAAGGAAATCTTCTATAGAGGTTTGGAACCTACAAATGATGTCTTCTACTCTATTGGTTTTGACGTTTAGTTATTGGAACATTTGTTTTATCGTGAAATGTTTCCTGGAAAATGAACAAACCCTCTGCCTTTCTCTCTTTGGGGGAGGAGGAGAAGGAGGAGGAGGATATTGTCTTCTCATGAAGCGAGTTCAGAAAATGCTACTGAATAATTTGTTCAGGAGGCCATGCTAATTTCTTATGGACCTGATTCTCTAGATTGTAACCCACTTTATCATTTTAGCAAAGTAATTATTAAGCATATATAACCAAACAAAAAGTATCTAATGAATAAAGAAATTAGTTATTGATTAATGCATAGCTTATTTAATGCAGGACACATTTTGTGAACAGGTGGATATGGGGAGCATCAGATCCACGATATATATCACATTTAGACATTGATTGGAATGAAATCTCAAAAGTTATTGAGAAAATGAATAGCAATGAAATAGAGGGAATTGGCCTTCTGAACTTCAATAATTGTGAAATCAATCAATGGAAACAACTTCGCCCCAATGCCAAGCACATATCTCTGCACCTGGACTACATTGAGAAAAATGTGACTTGGGAATCCTTGTATCCAGAATGGATAGATGAAGAACAAGAAGAAGAAGTTCCTGTCTGCCCAGCTCTGCCAAATCCTGAAATTCCAAGAAAACGGCTTGATCTCATTGCTGTGAAGCTTCCTTGTCGAAATGAATGGAATTGGTCTAGAGATGTGGCTCGGTTGCATTTGCAACTTGCAGCTGCTGGGCTAGCAGCCTCTGCCAAAGGATCTTACCCTGTGCATTTGCTTTTTGTCACCAAGTGCTTTCCGATACCAAATCTGTTTACTTGCAAGGAACTACTTGTACGTGAAGGTAATACATGGTTGTACAAACCAAACTTGAATGTGTTGAGAGAAAAACTTCAGCTCCCAGTTGGGTCATGTGAACTTGCACTTCCATTCAGAGCCAAAGGTCAGTGTGAATTCAATTTTCGTTCATTTCTTCTAATGCTATAGCAAGTCTCTCTCTCTCAATGTAATAGTGCCATGAAATACCAGTTCTCCACAACCACACGAAAGGCCACACCATTTCCCCATAGTGGCACAAATCTCTCTAGTTTGTCACCACTATAAAGGGTGGAGCTACAGTAGGCTCCGCCTCAAATTTAGAAAAATAAATTACATATGTAAAATTGTGGCTTATTTTAACTTGGTCTTCCCCACCTTGCCCCTCAAAAAAAAAAAAAATGGCCCTACCCCAATCCTAATCTCTTCTTCTTTCCCCAAAAATATGTACTTGTGTCCAAGTTTGGTAGAATTTTTTTTTTGAACTCTAGTATTGATACTAGGCCCCTGGCTCTGCCCTTGACCACTTGGTGGCTCTTGCTATCATTTCTCTAAAATCAAGATACTTTGCTCTTCCCAATGAATATAAGCATCATGATGCAATAAATGATCCTCAAATCTAATGCTATCCAAAGCCTTTGAGAACTAAAAGGCCAAAATGCTATAGAATGGTTCTTCGTTCTTCATTATGTTATTATGATCATTTATTTATTTGCTACCCAAATGCTATAGAATTTTTCTCTTCTCATTACAAATTATTGATGAACATTAAATATTTTAATTCAATCTCTTAGAAACAGAACGAGTTTACTCGGGAGATGTACACCGAGAGGCATATGCAACAATTCTGCATTCTGCTCATGTCTATGTCTGTGGAGCCATAGCTGCAGCCCAAAGCATCCGCATGGCTGGGTCCACCAGGGACCTTGTGATACTTGTTGATAAAACAATCAGTGAGTACCACAGGAGTGGACTAGAGTCAGCGGGGTGGAAAATCAGGACAATCGAGAGAATAAGAAACCCAAAAGCTGAGAAAGATGCCTACAATGAATGGAACTACAGCAAGTTCCGATTATGGCAATTAACCGACTATGACAAGATCATTTTCATTGATGCTGATTTGCTTATACTAAGAAACATAGATTTCTTATTTGGGATGCCAGAAATTTCAGCCACTGGAAATAATGCCACACTCTTCAACTCTGGTGTAATGGTGATTGAGCCATCGAATTGCACATTCCAGCTTTTAATGGATCATATCAACGAGATTGAGTCTTATAATGGTGGGGACCAGGGGTACTTGAATGAAATCTTTACATGGTGGCATAGGATACCAAAACACATAAACTTCTTGAAAAATTTTTGGGTTGGTGATGACGAAGAAATAAAACAAAAGAAAACCAGGCTTTTTGGGGCCGAGCCTCCAATTCTTTATGTCCTCCACTATCTGGGGATAAAACCATGGCTGTGCTTCCGGGACTATGATTGCAACTGGAATGTGGATATATTTCAAGAATTTGCAAGTGATGTTGCTCATGAGAGGTGGTGGAAAGTGCATGATGCAATGCCAGAGCAGTTGCATCAGTTTTGCCTATTGCAGTCTAAGCAGAAGGCACAATTGGAGTGGGATCGGCGGGAAGCTGAAAAGGCAAACTACACCGATAGGCATTGGAGAATTAAAATTCAGGACAAGCGTCTGAAGAAGTGCATTGACAATTTGTGCTCCTGGAAGAGCATGTTACAGCACTGGGGGGAGACAAACTGGACAGATGATGAATTTTTAACTCCAACACCACCTGCCATTACCACGTCCTCTCTTTCTGGCTTGTGAGTAGCCGTTTCCATTTTTTGTCAACATAATCATATTTGTATTTTAGTAACTGGTACAGAGTTACAATAATGGGTTCACACATACTCTTTTTTCTTATGCATAAAGGTGTTTTTGACCCATTTAGTAACCTTATTAGATTTTACCACCTTTCGTTCTTCTGAGGCTGATCCATATACAGAGTTTATTGGGATTGTTGGTCATCTTACAAGGGAAAAATCTGTTCTCTTTCTCCCAATTTAAATCTTTCCTTGTAGCTTCTTATTGTTTCATTTAAGCTACATTATTTTCAGTACGACTCATTATATTGAATATGGAAATCCATTAGACAGATGCTATTTAGGGTCATTAAATTTCTTTATATAATGTTTGATGTTCAACATGGCAACAAAATGGTGACCTTAATCAACATAAACTGCTGGAGCCTGAAAGATCCCTTCACAACGAAAAGTTTCCAAAAAAGTACCAATGTAGCACCATGAATCCTATATATGTATTAACTCATTAAATTTATAACCAGTACAGAACTACAAAGATACACTCCATGGAACATTATGTACCTTAGTGAACATATTTGATGATCCCTAGAACCAGAAAGGTGAATATCAGAAAAACACATAATGGCCATTAACCATGAAGAAAAAAAAAAGGAAATCAAATTATCTATAAGGAGATGAAAGAACATAAAAGAGTTACAAAGTGAGCACTACTAACCTTACTGTCAGGACAAAGATTGTTCTCTATAGGCCAAGAGGTCTATGTGATTTGCAGCAGCCCTCATACTGCAGTGCCACGGTATTTCATAACCCTTGAGAGTGCATGGGCCTATGGTGCAAAAAAGGACCAGATTTACCACTGGAAGCAAATAAATAATGCTAGGGACTATCTAGAAAGAAGGCATTTACAGAGTTCATAAAACAAGTACAGTAGCAATTTCTTGTCCAACCTGACAATCAAACAGGTCAAGTGCTATCTCTCTGTCTGACCTGGACCTATGTTCTGGCCACCCATTCAAGTGACCAAAGAAAGTAACAATACTAGTAAGATGGAAGTAAAAAGCAAATGTGTAATATCCCGACCCGAGATACGTCACGTATACCGAGGTAGGTCGGTTAAATTATGTAACTTGAACGGTAAGATATGTATATCATGGTATTTTCATGGAAATGAATGACTGAAAACTGTAAATGATTGAAATGTATAACCCATGCCGGGTAACACCCGAGCACCCCGGGACATCGCATCGTAAAGCGTGCACACACGTATTTCCATGCATGCATACATGCACCCATGAACGTAGACCATGAAATATTAGTGTGTGCATACGTGCCCAGAGTTTGGTATATACGTATATATATGGGTATACGTGTATGTATAAAATAGGTATAATCGTGAATTTGTACATGTATATATATATAATGCATTATACCATATATATATATATGTGTATATTAAATGAAAACAAAAAGGGAAAGAAAAGAAAATGGGAAAAAGGGCTGTTACCAGCCGTGAGTGTGTGAGTTTTAGGTGAGTGAATATATTATATATGTTATATAAATATGTATATATATATATATTCATAAAGTGACATACCTCCACCAACCCTAACCTAGTAGGTATGGTGGAGTAAGGTGCAAATCAGAAGGGGTATGGGAGGAGGTATGGCTGTGACAAGATCGGTGGAGTGAGATTTGGGGCAAAGTAATATATGTGTATATTATATAAAAGTGTATATACATATCCTTGTGTGGGAGTGAGGAAATCAGAGAGAGAAAAGCCCAAGGAAATTCGAGTGAGTCAAGAGAGAACTCAGAGAACTTTTGGTGGAATCGGAGGAAGGAACGGAAGGGAAGAGACCCACAAAACAAAGGAAAACCGAAAGTATAGGTAAGCCACTGTTTCTGTTTTGAAATGTTGTAGCATGATTCGATTTATTTTGAATATAGGGTCTAAACAAGCATGAAAAATGGTGTTGATAGGAACAAACCGTACCTCATTTGGTTCACAAATGAGGGAGAAAATCCTAGTTGCAGGTTCGGAGGATAATCTGGGTTTCACTAATTTTACGTTTAAAACTTTGAAATTAGTTTATGAAAATGATCCTTATAAATGCAGAAACACATTAGAAATCGATTAGGATCAAAACAGTTAGGAAACAGTCGTGAAATAAAAAGAAACCAGTTGGCCGGAAAAACGGCCGGAGACGTTTGACCCCCTATTCGTGAAAATTTAGGAGGTTTCAATGGAAACCGAGAGTGGATTTGAAATCCTTGAGAGAAGGGTGAGAGAACGACATTTAATTTGGGGCAAATCGAGATCGGAATCCGGTCACCGTCGCCGGAAGAAGGCGACGGAAACCTACCAGTGCTCCACCGGAAAAACGAGGAAGACAACACTGTTGTCTCGGGTCAAGACGCAACCGGGTCTGGGTTCGGATTGGGTCGGGACCCCACCTGAAATAAATGGGTTCCTGAAACGGGATCGTTTTGGAGATGAATTTAAAATGTTATTGGGGTGTTTGGTAACAGGGATACAAAATTGAAATTTGGTTTTGAGTTTAACCAAACCTGGGATAGGATAGGAACTGGAATATTGGAATCTGGTTCTTTGAAATAGACTGAACCGTTTGGTTCAATAAAGGGGCAGACCGGTTTAGGGTTTTTGGTTCTGAACCAACTGGTTCAGACCGCAGCTTTTGGAAATTATAAACCTGCCCCAAATGTTTTAAGAAATCTCACTAAGACCCAAATAGGAAAATTAATAAAATATTAATTTTTACAAAAATGCCCCTATTTCAAATATAGGTCAAACGAAGTCCAAACGATGCAAATGAATAGTCAAAATTTATTATCTCGGACGTTCTGAGTCCAATGGTGGGGTCTGTTTTGTGAGACGGGACTCCGAAGGATAAAATACCGTAAAAGTGCAAAATGACCATTTTGCCCTTTGTAGTACAAAAGTCCAAATGGAATTCCGCGAAAGCCTAAACCGACTTTCTTCGGCATTCCGGACTCAATGGTAAAGTCTAAATTTGTATTTGAGATACTTATGATAGAAAGGCATAAAATTTGATGAATAGCATTTATTCTGAAACGTAATTACTGATATATAGGGAACTCGAAAGGCAAGGGTACACTCACGGATTCCTGATCTAGAATCACGATAGAGGTAAGTGGATCACTCTCTCTTACATGTGGTGTTTCCACAAGCCAAGTTTATTCTTTTACTGCCAAGCTCGTACTCTTGAATGTATTGATATCCTTGTGTTCCACAATTCGATATTTTTCTATCTTGTGGACATTTGATTGACTGATGTATCATTGTTATCATGTTTCACTGTGCCTTGAAAGTACCACATGTTATTGCTATCCACAATGTGATATTGTTCTATCTTGTGGACATTGATTGACTGCTATATTCATTGTTATCATGTTGAACCATGCCTCGAAAGGCCTACTGTTGTATCCTCATTGAATGAATGATATTCCATTTTTTTATATTCTATGGAATTACTTATGATCATGACATGTTTATGAACACGGGAGTTGTGCTCAGTCACAACACCCATCTGATGCTATTCTGATTGACTGGGACCTACGGGTCAAGTCCGTGAACGGACAAATGGCAATTCACTGGAATTCACTGGGGGGTATGCCGGGCCCCAAAAGATCGAGGGTCTGCCGAACCCTGACACAGAATAACAGCATCTCTTATGACTGACAGAACATGATTGTTGAATGGCTCTATCCCTTATGATTCTTCAAGTCTCGAGGGACTTGCATTGATTGATTTGATTGTGATCGGTTCATTGTGGCAGTACTTCATTGTTGTTATATTATCATTGAATTTCTTCATATTTCTATTACACCCAATACTTCTGATTGTGTGTTGTGATTATTGTTTTCATTGGCCCTTGTGGCAATTGTTTCCATTGGCCCTTGTGGCAATTGTTTCCATTGGCTATCACAGCATCTTATTCTTATGATTGGCTATCATAACCTTATTCATGGATTCATTGATCATCGATACCAGTGTTGGAGATCTGCATTTACTTACTGAGCTTTGTAGCTCATTCCACCCCACTTACCCCCCATTTCAGGTGACGACGTTGCGAGACCCCAGTAGGAGTCTGAGAGCGTAGGGGGACATTTTGAAGTACTGTACCAGTCTATGTTAGTTCTCCCATGTATTCACCACCCCCCGGGTGCTGGTTACGTTTAGTTCTCATTTTGTCTTATGTAGAACTATGTCATGTATTTAATAGACTTCCACTGTTTAAATTATTTAAAAGACTTCCGCTGGATTACTGTAATTGATAAAGACTTCCGCTGTTCATTGTTTAAAATTTTTAGTACATTGCATATTAGTACTATGATACAGGAATGGAAAAAGTAGGGACGGCCTTCGGGTCGGCCCCGCGACACGAGATCCGCATAGGGTGGGTTTCGGGTCGTGACAAAATGCACAGTGAAACAGTGTAAAAATTTCAAGCCATCTGTGTTGGGGAGAACTAGGGGAGTCTATAATAGGGTCTTGATATATGTGTTGGAGCCCCAACATGACCCAAAACCTTAATCCATTGTATCTTAGGCACAACCATGTATATGAATCTTTTACCTCACCCTGAACCTCAACAATCTCCCTTTTCATGGTGGGGAGTCCATAATAAGGCTTTGATATACATGTTGGAACCCAACTTGACCTGAAAGCTTAAGCCCTTAAGTTTGTGCCCAACCATGTATATATCAATCCTTCCTTTTCATCCTATTCTTCCATTGTGGGACTTTACCTCAAACATGAGCCTCAACAATCTTCTGTATGCAGGAATTCACAATCACAAATCTGAGTGGCCAATGGACTTCTTGGGGAGCAGTAGCATTTGTGTTGTCCTCAAAGTGGAAATTGTCACCACTGCCATCCTCCTGTGATCTTGCTTAGCAATTAACTCCATCTAGATGTTTTTTGAGATGCCAGAAACAAGGATGTGATGTCTTTTTTTTCTTCTGCATAATGGTAAAGATTAGGTCCCCTACTAGGCAGAGGAAATTTTGAGAAATCTATCTGTAGTTTATACAGTGATAAATTTCAAATGAACCAATTTCAAAGATGGTAGCCGCAAGCGTAATCTGAATGCACAACATAGGAAATGAAGCAACTAATGTAAATTAAAATGAATGTAAAACAATTCATCTTTTGTGTGATTGCAAGAATATGCCTGTAGAAGCACATATTAACTTCTAACCATGACAAGACACATTAAACTGACTACATAAACAAATAAAAAATCTTCCACACGTCACAAATAAAAGAACTATTGCTTACCACATTGTAAAATTTTGAGCAAGAAGATAAAAAAAATCAGCAGAAGACTCATGTTTGAACTTTTGAGGACAAACTTTGAATAAATATTCTAGAGAGGGAAACAAACTTCAACCTAGGGGATAAAACACTGGTGTTCACATGATGTTTTTGTAAAATCCATTCACAAAGCAAACCTTGTGAAAAAAATAACATCAGAAAGTGACCTTCAGGCATGGCCAAATGTACATCACATGAGAAGAGTCAATACTTATCCCATGTGTTTCTTTTTACACCTCCATAGCTTCTAAATCTTCTTTTGAAAATTATCATGATCTCCCTTCAATTTCACCCATTATTTAGCTAATAGAACACATGTCCCCTCCATCAAGGACAGAACTATGATGTAGATTGGGGGGGCTATAGCCCTCCCCAAAATTTGCAAAAAAATAAAATTTTACATGTAAGTTTTCACTCTAATTTTGAAAATAAAATGTTTTCCTTCCAAATTTTACCAAAAAAGAGAGAATTTACATGTAAATTCCCCTCCAATTTTGTGAATAAAATTTCTTTCCCTTAAAATATTCCGGCCCAAATTGAAAAAAAAAAAAATTTCCTCCTAATTTCCTTCAAAAAATATTCCAACCCCCCTCAAAAAAATTTCTTGGCTCTGCCCTTGCCTTCCATGTACAAATAGTATCAAAACTAATAATCCATGAAAGAAAACATTCGATGGAGAAAAAACGAAAGAAAATTGAAAACAATTTGGCAAAACTATATAACTAAAAAAAAAAGAAAAAAATAATCTAATGAGACAATGAGTACAGGGATGCAAACCATTAAACATTCTCCATTTGATTGAAGAATTAATCAGACAAAGAAACAGTTTTTAAGGAAACAGTAAAATTAGATGAAGAAAACTTAGTATGAGAATCAAATAGAGCATGTGATTGTCTACACACACATACACACAAAAGAAAGTGGTCAACTGTAAAAGAAATAGTAAGAGGATATAAAAGGAAATTAAAGTAGTACCTAAATGAAAAGCAGAGATAAAAAGATACATTTGTGAAGCATAAGTGCATAATCATGGCAACCAAAGAGGTAGAAGACAAGTATAAGGATCCTTTTCTTCTGATTTCCCTCATTCTTCCTAGAACCAAACAAAGTGGAGCAAAGGAAAGTACAAAAGCAGCAATTTTTTTATGGGAAGCAAAGGAAAAACACAACATAATTGAAAGGTTCATGCCTATGAACACATTGTCTCAGCCCTCGCCTCTAGATTTTTTCATAATTGTCAGCCAGCCCCCTAGGTGAAAAACCGTAATACACCCTGAGGAATTCCTACCAGCAGACTTCCCTGTACTCAAAGTGAATTGTCTAAGTGCCCACCCCTGATTTTTTTCGTAAATGTCAGCCAGCCCATTAGAATCCTCACAAAGTTCTCTAAAAACTTTCCCTCTCTAATATTATGAAAAAGCCCCAGAAACTAGGAGCCAGCAATATCAACTTGGCTGGAGAATGGCTCTATAACAGTACACCTTTGACCTCAAAATACACAGGTCATGGACTTTTTAAACCAGCACCTTCCTAAAACCAACTAGATGAGACTACAAGTTGAATCTATTGTAGTTACCCCATTTTATTGATCATTGACCATTATCCAACAGAATGTTGTCTTCTTGATAGTTGTGAATGCCCTCAATCCAGGGAGCAGGCTACATTGGCATCAGCAAATTGTAATTTCCAGAATCATCAGTCTAATAAACTATAACTTGCAGGAATTCCAAGGAAGGGGAAAAAAAGGATATCACAGTGGACTTATCCTGTGTGTCCATATGCCCATAGGCCATAATTACACAGTTAAATGAGGCAGAGCTATACACTTGTATTTTTAATGGACAGATAATCATTTCCTGTCATAGAATCTCAATACATAAGAAATGATCCCAAGTCCCAACCACTGCAGAAAAGAACACAAAACGGAAATATTCTTGATTAAGACCTTGAAATGGAATTTTCTTTACATTAATTCTTTCCCCATCTCACTTCTAGACCAAGCTAAAAATTATCTTCCCCAATATTAGGCTGGAAGACATAAGCTGGATTAACAGATCAATTTGTTGGTCTTATTTCTGCTTTCTGGATGTGTCGACCTTCGCTTAGTTCTCTAGTAAAATAGCCTTGCACCTTTTTTTTGAGGTTCTTGATGGAATGGATTAAGGCCACCTAAAGTATTAAGAGCGCCTTTTCTTTTGTGCTATACTATGTTGTTAGCACAAGTATATTATGATTACGAATCGGTTTAAGATAAGTGATGACAATCATACAGCACTAAGAACAAAATAGACAACAAAAATTTTCACCCTTACACCACTTGCAATGCCCATGGCATTTCTCTCCACCTTGTGAGCTGCAGATTTATTCAACTCAACATATATATTCATGTTCTCCTTGTCAATGACACTGGGTGAAGAAAATGGATTTTTCATTTTAGCTTCTTTCTTATGCAAAAAGGTTTTATAGACTTGTGCTGTGAGATGGGGATAGTTGATTTCACCATTAAACATACAATGGAAAACCTACAGAATTATTCCCACCGTGTCATCCAACTGCTATAAATTTATTTCAAATGAAAGCCTTTTTAATCTGCATTGCTAATTAAAAACCAAAAGAGCTTAAGAAGTCTAAGATTTCCTATTGCAGAGGATATGATCAATAGGGGACTATCAATAAGTGGGTAAACCATAGTGGCTTGTAGAATGTAAGCTGCACTTATAGTTGGTTTAAGAATTTAGTTTTAGTAATATTATTTATATGAAATGAGGAATGTGTTTACATAGTAGGTGTTACGTTTATAATTGCATAGTTCGTAGTTGTTAGTTTAAAAGAACAAAAGAGTAGACGCACCACACAGTCACATACACACATTCCACAGAGGTCTTTACATGGCGAATGTTCTGCCTTGGTCCGAGTGGGGATAGTATTTTCTTTTGCATGTCCATGGAGTTGAAAAATCCAAACATCTCATAGACCGTAGAGAGGAAGAAATTTATCGAACGAACTGGACCCCTTTGTATATGTCAGGAGTTCATTGATAAGAAGTTGCTGGGGAAAGATTGAACCCCATTCCTACAATGATGAATATGAGCGCAATTGAAATTCGAGGGAGTCATACATTTGTGTATTGATAAGACTAAATTCTTCTTAGCAATTATGTTTTATCAAAAAACAATTAAATTATGAAAAGCCCTTTGCTTGTTTATACTCTTTTTCTACTAGATGCCAAGAATTCCTTCTACCGCATTCCTAGTCATATAGTATGTGGATTGTGGAAGTTATACTTAGTGGGTGGGTGGGTATTGAAACACTTCAGCAACTCATTACTGTAACCCACAATGTTTGGAAAACAAATACAATAGAAAATGGGGATAAAAAAGGATAAGGGCAATAGGATGGAAGTGGATGCTCAGTATGCAAGTGATACAGATAGTGGAAATTCCACCATGGGCTTCAGCGGTAGGGTGTAGATAGCTCTTAAAATTTATAAAAAGAAGTGTATACCCCAAACTGGCTTTTTCTATTTACTTATTTATTGTTTTTCTTTGTGTTGAGTAATGATTGATGGGTGAATGAAATATTTAGTTAAACTTCAATAGCAAATATGTACTAGTCTTAAATTCAAGATTTATCTTGTTTTCTTTCCCAAGAAACAGCAGCTTCTTTTATGAATTACTTCAAGTGTGAAGCAATTTTTTTCTGTGCAGTTATGGTTGTCATTCCAATGAGAAGTTAAGATATGAGATCAGTGTTTGGTTGTGTGCATTTGAATCTATTAAGTGAGAGTGTAACTCATGCCCATCTTGCATAGCCTTTAGAGTAGGACTGAGCTGCCCTTGTATCCAAACGTACACTAAGGTGCACATGTGAACTCAGAAGTCTTACATCGTTATTAACATAAATTTGACTTTTTGTGCACTATGTGACAGCAAGAGACATGGGTCTATTCTTCTTTTGTTTGGATTCATCATTCATTGCATAGCCTCATGTGAATGTGAGAAAAATGCATGTAGTCGAACTACAAAGAATATATATCATGTCTTTGGCTTCTTTTTTTCACCCTTGGAAACCCAAAATTGCCCTTGATAACTTCAATAGATAGACTTCAAACAATTCCTCTATAGGGACAGTCTTCTCAGAAAAGGAAAGTGCATTCTGTGATCCACAACAGAGAGAGCTCTCAAATTGCCACTAGTTCCCCCTTTATGAAGTTGAAAAATGGGAGAATCTTTTGAAGTAGATGCTCAACATTTTCAAAAGAACAAGTAGGGTATTTCTTTAATTAAAATGGCAATCTTGTATTTTTGAAACTGCCATGATTGGCAAAGAAATGAAAGTGAAATGAGCAACGTCCCTTTTTTGCTTGTGACCATACCATGACACCTTTAAGTCGAGAAAGTCATTGGTCAATATGTCATTCTCCAATTAATGGCATGGGAGAAGTCCATGTGAATAAGGTATCTTTTAACCCATTTTGTCTTTAATTTGGTTGCTGGATGAATGTGATTTTAAAGGCATTAATTAAAGAGTTAATTAATCGTAAGTTCTTTAAGAAGATACTAAATTAGTTTAAGATCCACACTTATTTCAATTTAAGTTTAAGAAGAACTGGTTATTTAGTTTTTAAACTTAGGTCCATTTTAATAAGTTGGCACTAACCAATTTTTGATATATCACTTTTTTGTCCCTAAGTTATTTATCATCCTTCGTCTTTTCCTTTTAAAAGATGCTCCCAAACAAAGTCGAGATCTCGCATTCATCCATGGGGTTGCCGCCAAACCTGTTTGTGATCTTCTCTCCTTCGCCGCCGTGAGGGTGCCGTCGCTGCCGCGAGGTTGAGAGCTGTTATTCTGTAGCAGCCACATTACTGCTGCTCCACTTTACAACTGATGGCAACAAGGTCATGCTCCTCCCAGTGACATCTACTCATCGAGTCCACGGTGAACTTCAAGTGCTCCATGAAGCGGTGAAAAAGGAATTTTAGGTGAAGACCACCGTATTCTGGATTGTTCTTATGGCATTAGAATATAGCTTTAGCAATGGAATAGTTCACATGGCATTAGCCGCCAATGTGGATTGTTCAAATGACAAAGAACCTTTAGATTTGAAGATCTTCAATTGACCAGGTTGACCTCTTTTTGTATATCATCATTTGTCTTTGTGAAGGAATATCACCCTCTGCATACCAGTTAACATGTCCTTATTGTTTTGCACCAAATGGTATTCTAATGAGCTGATTGCCTTGTAACCCCTTTCTCTTATGCTGAGTATTTAGGGTTTTTTCTCTTAAAAAAAAAAGACAAAAAGAAGAAAATCCTTTTTTAAAAAAGAAATTAGAAAAAGTACTTAAAGTTTAATTTTTATTTTTGTTAAAAACTTGGCTGAACGGCGAATTATGTCTCTTTTGTGACAGCTTTTGCAAACGATAGTGGCAAATATATGTTTATTTTTTTCGGTGTTTAGTGGCATAAATGTGCACATGCAATCACACGTTTGGATCGGGTTATAACACATCCTAAATTATAGGAATTTTTTTTTATTCATGTAAAATTTTAACTATTTCTACTATTGCCCACTAATTTAATTTTTACTCATTCAAAAATCTAGCTCAACACATTCTTTATCCGTCTTGATCTCATTATTTCTCTTATTTTTAATTCCAAAATTCTCCAACCAAAATTTTCTCCAAACTTTTTTACTCACATTAATTTTTTTCTTGGTTTCGCCATTGATCACATGCATTAATAGATGTTTGGGGTTATTTTCTCAAACATAAAAAAAGATAAGTTGAGCTACTTTTTTTAATGGTAAATTAAATTGACATTTCTTTAGATTTATGACATGCAAGATATTTTCTAAAATTTTTGAACCACTACTAACATCTCTTTTACCGATAAACTACAAAAATCTCTCCTTGAACCTTATTTATTTATTTTTTAAATACAAAAGTGCCCTTTCATGTTTTTTATTTTTTTAAATTTTGATCAATTTTTTCTAACTTTTTTAATTAAATATTAATTAAAATATTCTTTAACTAAAAAATATAAGTTATTTATCTTAAACTTATTTTTTTTTGTATAAAATAAAAATATTCTTTAAAAAAAAGTTAAAAAAAAAATTGAAATGAAAATAAAATATAAACTTTTGTCATTTTGAAAAGAAAAAAAAAAACTGAGGGAAGGTAATGATAGTTTGTCAAATAAAAATAAATTTCGTAAACTTTAAAAAAATTCTTCGTAATTATTGAAAACTTAGAAAGATAAGTGTAATTTACGCATTTCTTAAAAGCTTGATTAAACAGCAAAGCATGTCTCTCTGGAGGTAACTTTTACAAACTGCGATAGAAAAGGAGAGATGCAAAAGCTTTCCAAAATGGGCCCCTAGTTTTGATTGAAAGTAAATGTCAAGCAATAGGAATGATCGTAGTTGCTACGCACAATTTGATAGATAATAACAAAAACATCAAACATGAAACATAAATGAGAATGAGAGAGAGAAACAGATGGTCGGTCCTGCCGTAACCCACATAAGCAATACGCGCAATATCCTGTGCAGTCAATGACCAAAATTTTGGAACACTATTCCTCCTTAATAATTTGTTATAACAGAGGGACATAAAATTCCACTCTCATACACCTATACTTCTACAAATTCTACAAAGCAGAGCACTTAATAATAATCATCACAAGCTAATAATCAAGTGGATGTCGGAATCCATTCATCACCTTGAATGAAATTCTGCACTGAATATGTGTGAACACGCTCAGCTGGAATTTGGCTACTCCATGATACTCTATTAGACAAACTGGCTCCTGACCCAGAATTCTCAAACTCCCCATAGTATAGCGTATTCAATGCAAAATCACCACTCCAAGGCATCCACCCTGCTGCTGAAATAAGAGCCTCCAAGTTACAATGTATGAAAACTGTCCTTGAATACTCCTTCCACTGGCCTCCCCAAGAAATTTTTATGTACTTTTGGGTTACTATAATACAATGCCATGTACTTTTCAGTACCATTGATCACACAATTTTGAAAAACAAAGCCTGTTGACTGGGCAGGGTCAGTTCTGCCATGTGCTGTCACCGCATTGTTCTCACCCTTTTCTGGGTTGAGTTGCCGGGGAGCAATTAGGATGAGGCAGTCTTGAAAGATTGAAGCATGAGTTTCCAAAGATGAAATCCACATTGCCTTGGATGCGGCATGACTTGTAGAATTGGCGAAGGGAGTGGGTGTATAGAGTGTCCTGATTGCCAATGAATTCACAATTTTCAATAATGGATAGATCACTATCAGATCGAAAGGCTACTGCTTGGTGGGCATCAGGACCTGCCGTGTTCTGGATAGTGAGACCACTGGCCATGAATCCATCACCAACTACTCCTGTGCCAGGATGATTAAAACATTAGAAACAGCTCAGAGACTCAGAATTCCTAAACAGAGTTCTTCTATGCCCTTTTTTTTTTTAATGACTTCCACTTATACTTTTATAATTTTTTTTTTCTTATTTTCCTTCATGTTGATTGGAGATCATTTAAATAGAGAGAGACCCTCCCAAGCCAAGGGAAGATCCTAACAAGGTGCTTAAATTAATGAGCAGTAGGAAATTATACGGTAACAGGCAATTGATTAAAGAAATGGTACAAAATAAAGGGGGACAGTTAGGCAGTTCACAAGAACTAAGATTGTACTGACCATGTTGCAGTGTCTTATTCGTGTTCCCTAATAGAAGGTAGGCAAACCACTAAACATAAATGTTTCTAAACCACAAAAAATAAGCAATAAATAAAACAAGCATAAATTATTTTTAATAGACCTGGCTTTCCATGGGTTTTTCCATACATTTGTGTTGGAAGTGCATTTGAAGGTCAAGATTACCGGAGCTTTTCCCACGGCCAAGAGAAAATGATATGAAAGGAAATTTAGCTACGAGGACCTGAGCCTACAATGTTTGTGTCAACTCTGTCTTTAATGTTAACATGACCCTTTAAGTGTGAACTATAGAAACTCTGCCGATGTTTCCCTTGCATTTATAGAGTGACCTACACTAGGAAAGCACCTATTTTCTGTGATGTATATAATTTAACGTAGAATTGGCTCATATGCTTACTGAAACTCTAGTGTAAAAAATACTTCATATGTTCAAGTAAAACCCAATACAACTTTTTTCTATTCTAATTAAGTGTTTGGAGATTGGAGATTGAAATTGCTATAAAAATGAATTTTAAAAAATAAAACTAACACAAAAAAAAAAAAGAAAAAAAATTAGTTTTAAAAATTTAGATAGCCAGCTTTTGCAATAACAATTGCAAAACCGAAATGGCCTTAAAACAACTTATGATTAAAAAAGTAATAATAATAAAACAAAGTTAGCTCTATTATAATTAGGAGAAAAGGTGTCATCTCCCGCTTACCAACAGTAGCTGTATTATATGTGGAAATTCCAGGCTGGCCCACGTTCAGGGATCCCGTAATGACAGTTTTGCCCATGCCATCTCCCAAAAATACCACATTCTTCTTCTCCAATGGAACCCGAACCGTCTCCTCATACACCCCTTCCTTGATGTGAATCACAAACCTCCGCATCCCCTGATTATCCGGCGCTGCGTTCACCGCATCCTGCACTCTCTTGTAATCACATCCACCGCCGCATACCGTCACATCCGCCTTTAAACCCGACGGAAACCCGCCTTTATACCCCAACCCAGGCCCACCACCCGCCCCGCCGACACCCTCCCAGAACCCATCCCGCTCCGTCATGGGCGGTTTCCACGACCCGGTTTCATTCCCAAAAACATCGTACGCCACCAGAATGCTCAACGCATTACTGGTCAACCCAATCAACGAATCTAAGAACGCCATGGTTTCGTTGATCCGTTGCGTATCATTCACGTACTTCAATCCAGACCAACAATCGTATTGGTACAATAGAGCCGCGCTCATCCAAGCCCGAGCGTCCTTGATTCTGCCACCTGGCAGAGCACCGTCCGCTGATGAAATACGGTACTCGGAGTTATGAAGCCCTTCTAGACAATTTTTCGCGGCGGTCGTGCGGTTCGGATTGCCTGCGGAAGAATCTAGGATGGTCTGGACCATGGATTGGGCGGTTTTGAGGTTTTGGGTGGAGACCCACGTAGCTGATTGGATAATTTGGGTCGGGCTAGGGTTTGAAGGGACGTGCTTGGACTGAATCCAGTGAGGCTTCGCACGTTTCTGGGTATCGTGTGGCCTTACATGCTAGGTGAATCTCAGGTGGGATGGAGGCCATGGAGGACATGGGAGAGGGTGGCTTTGATCCGGGTGTGGTTGAGTGGGGTGGAGGTGGACGGTGGTGGTGGGCTGCGGAGGAGAGAGAGAATAAGAGGAGGAGAGAGAGTAGAGCAATAAAGAATAAGGAAGCCATTGGAATGAGGAGGATTTTCAATGTGGTAGAAGTGGGTTTGTAACGGAAGGGCAGTGGAGGGGGTTTTGTAGGTTTTCTGAGCTGCATGATCTCTCTCTCTATATATATAAGTGTGTGTGAATGTGGTGGTGTTAACGATTGGTTAATGGGGAAGTTTTGGCTGGTAGTAATCTGTCCGGACCGAATGGGAAGGGGATCAGATCAGAATTATTTTGAGTTGGAAATGTTGTTTGGAGTCACGGGTTTGATAACTGAGGCTGTTGGAAGTTGAAGGCGTGGCCACTGAGGAGTGACAAGATAGAGGAATCACTATTAGGATCTATGGACAGTTGTAGGGGGTTGCATTAAACATTCTTTCGAAGAATCCAATAGAGACCTTCCACTAGTCTTTTCCGATTGGAGGATTGTGCTTTAAATCAATAATGTGATATTGTGATGCTAAGGTGGGTTTTAATTCCCTCTTCAAAAAAGCCCAATGGTTTAACGTGAAATCAGGGCGTTTACCATAATTGACAGTGATCTTACATTTTTTGGTCGGTAGGGACTTCGAACTTCGTTACCTAAGAAATACTCAAAGGCTACGTTGGTATACTAGAATGAAATAAGACAGGAATGAAATAACATCAGGAATGGAATAGAGTAGGAATAGAATAGGAATAATTATTCCATTCTTTTGTTTGGCTGAACAACAAGTAATGGAATGATAATTTCATTCCTGTGTTTGGTTTGAACCATCAAATTGTTGGAATGAAATAAGAATAATTAATTCTATTCTTTTGTTTGGATACCCAGTAATGAAAAAAAAAACGTTCAATCTACATTTTTTTTATTGTCAAAAAAAAAATTTATTAGGAAAAAAAAATCAACTTGCATTTGTTTTATTGGCCAAAAAAAGAAGTTAATTCAACCTGCATTTATTTTATTAACAAAAAAAAAAAAAACTTATATAGTTATCCTAGTTTCATGTACAAGTTAACTTCTTATAATTAATATTTAATAAATTAATAATATTTGTAAATTAATAAATTTTTAAGAAATATAATTAGTTTTATGATAAATAATTAATAATTATATTACTTAATAATTAATATTTTTTAAAAATATATCTTTAATAATTTTAATTATTAAAAAATTAAAATAATTATACATATATTTATATATATCCTATTTATAATATTTTTGACAAATATATTTGTAATTTTATTTAAATTAGAGTTAAATATATTGTAATTCATCTACATGTATAAAATATTTTTTTATTTATAAAAGTATAAGAAAATTTATAATTATTAATTCTAATAATTAATAAATTTTTCATCTACTAAGTTTATTAATTATAAGAAAATTAACTGTACTTGTAGTCGTAGCTTGTAGAAATGGATGGTTAGTCCGTTAGGAATGGAATGGGCATTCCCTAGGTTTTATCAAGGAATACTTATTCCTGTGTTAAGTGGAATAGCCATTCCGAACGGAATGGTTATTCTATCATATTTAAGCATACCAAACGCAGGAATGGAATGGGGGCAGGAATGCTCATTCCATTCCTGCCTCCATTCCTGCGTACCAAACTTAGCCAAAGAGAAGGATCAAATGGTCACCGGATTAGCTCCGGCGGTAGCCGCTCTGATACTTAAGTCAATAAAACTGAATTAAAAGACTGTAATTATTGATGCTGTACTTTTTGGCTCGCAAGGATTTTGGGCTCCACGACCTGTAGAACACTCAAAAAGGGCGATCAGAGGGCCACCGGATTGGCTCTGACGGTAGCCGCTCCGATGCTTAAGTAAATAAACTGAATTGAAAGACTGTAATGAAAGCCAAAGAATGAGAATGAAAATAAAGCGTACCTTTAAAGTTTAATTTATAGACTGTGGCTTTCCTAAGTTGATTAGGATTTGGAGCTATGAAAATAGGGATTTGATCATTAGAGATTGCAGTTACCTTGTTGGACATTGTATCAAAAATAGAGATAACCAAGTGTGGCAGTTTCCTTGTAAAAGATTGTTTCCTTATTCTCTGCTTGGCAGATGTTAAGGCAATAACGAGGTCTGAACCATACGGAATGCTTTGAGTGAATTTCGTTCAGGGCATGAGTTCTGGAGGACAAGTGCATAAGTGTGCTCTGAAGGCTTCGCTTACTCTGGATGACCGAGTATTATTAGATCTGTAAGTATACGTGTTTCAAGATGATTGGTGTGTCGGTTTATGGTATATCAATTGTAAACAAAAGAATGAGCATGAATGTAAAGCGTACCTTAGGGTTTTATTTATAGATTAGAGATTTCCTTAGTTGATTAGGATTTGGAGCCATAAAAATAAGAATTTGAGAATCGGAGAGTGGCAGTTACCATGTTGGACACTGCGCTTGAAAGATATCCATGGGTGACAATTTCCTTGTTGAAGACTGTTTCCTTATCTTTAGTTCGGTAGGATACCAAAGGCGGTGACGAGCTATGAACACTGAGAGATGCTTTGAAGGCCTTGTGCTTAGACTTGTGAGTTCTGAAGGCTAAGTGTCTAAGCCTGCTTTGGATGGCTGAGTTCTAGCTGGTCTATAGTTATACGTGTCAGATGCAGACTGGTCTGTCACTTTATGGTATATCAGTTACTCCCCCCCTGAGCCTTAGTTTGAGCTCAACGCGTAACTAGGGCTGCGAGTTCTCGAAAAGTTATGCGTTCTGTCTTTCCGTTTTCTGAGCCGACCATTGATGGGTCATTTATTGCGTAGCTTGCCGTTTAGGCATTTGAGGCCATCATTGCCTCCAACCGCCATGGTGGTTCATCATATATAAAGAAAGGGAGGGGCTTCGTATGCCCTTTCTCTCATCGTTTTCATCGTATTTGAAAGAGAGAAAGAAAAAGATACTGCCATTGCTAAATCAGTGAAGTTTGAAGGGTGCTTATCGTCCGAAGCTCCCTTCTCCGGTTACAGCAGGTTCGGTTAGTCTTTCTTTCTCTTTCGTTTTTCTTCCATTAGGAATTCCTTCTTCTTCCCCTTTTTTGTTTTTGGCAATGTCTGCCTCCTCTGCAGCTTCTGGTACTAGTGATGGCACAAGAAGCTCTTTAGAGACGACTGTGCCATCTTATATCCAACCTATAGATAGTTATTCCTCCGGTGGTGCCGGAAATAGATTGGTAGGATCCTCCTCTAGTTCAGAGGTTAGGATAGTAGATGCCTTCATGGAACCCAAAAATAGAGTTGGGGAGACTTCTGGTAGGCCTTCCTAAAGAGAGGAAGGATAAAGTGCCATTACTCAGGGCATGATAGATGAACTGAGGGAAAAATATGACCTCCCCTCAAATGTCACCTGTAGAATACCGAGCTCCTTAGATAGTCCAAATGATGTTTAGGAGGGTGAAATTTGTGTCTATCTCGCATGGTTTGAGATGGGACTGAGGCTTCCCCTGCCTTCTCTGGTCATTCAGTTCTTCAAATGGTTTAATATTTTCCCTACCGACCTTAACCTTAATAGTTGGAGTCATCTTCTAAGGTTTATAGTGTTGGGGCACTAGAACGGTGTTGAGGTAACCCTTAACTTGATCCGTAGTAATATGGATCTAAAATATATGAGGTCGGAAGGCCTTTTCTACATGTCTTTTGATAAAGGGTTCAGACTTCTTTCCTCGGTACCCATTTCCAATAAGACTTGAAAGAAGTGGTACTTCTTTGTAGGAGGAGGATGGGAGCTCGAGGACTTCCAGAACCATATCTCGACATTCCCTTGTTACTACCGGGATTAAAGGTAAGATCTCTTTCTTTTAATATAATTCTGCTTCTGTTCCTGCATATTTTACTTCCAAGCTACTTATCTAACTGATGTGTGCATACCTTCCGTGCAGATAAAAGTGCTTGGAAGAGGTCTATTTTCACAATCAACCTCCAGAACTAGTACCGTCAACTCGTTCAGACCAACAACCGAGCTCACAAAATTATCGTGACACCAGAGAATCTGATGGCGGCTAATAAACGCTCTGCTGGCGAAATGGGCTCTAGAGCCATAGAAGAAGGTAGGGGAGACTTCCTCCCATGTTGAGCCCCCCTTACAAGTGAAGAGGAGGAGGTTGATCTCCAGCTCTCCCGAACGTACTCAGTCTAAGGATGAGAGGGAGGCCCCCACCCCAATATCAATAGTTCCTCCTGTCCCAATCAAACGAATAAGCAAGGGGAAGTCAGCTACCAAAGCCCCCCAAGCTCTAGATGACTCCGGCTACCAAGCCGCTAAGAAGGCCCTTAAGGAGTTCTGGGCTAAGGGCCATCTGAAGTACAAAGGGCAGAAGCCGGAGAAGCTGGTGGCCGAGCTTACGTCCCTTCAGATCAAGGTCACTTCCTGATTTTTCCTCTTTTTCTTTTTTTATGTACTGACTTGCTTGCTTTGTATCCTGCAGACCATGCACAATCTTGCGGCTCTGATTGGAGACTTCTCCAGATTTGGAAGAAGTTGAAAAACTTCAGGCTGAACTGGATGAAGTTAGACTACAGCTGGGGACAGCTCAGTCTGCGGCCTATGCTGCTGAGGAGAGGTTGAAAGAGGTGTCCAATTCTTTGGCAGTCATAGAGTCTGAGAGGGACCTCTATGCTCGGAGGTTAGAAGAGCTTCAAAATAAGTTTGATGATTTCTGATATGCCTCCGATCAGAAGCTTCAAGACGCAGTCACATCTGCCAAAGTTGAGACAGAAACGAAGATGAGGGTTGAAGTCGAGGAGATGGGTCGAGAGCTGATTTAACATGGGTACGACACCTTCAGATCCAAGCTCCTTGCAAAATTTTTGGACTTCGATTTGTCAGCAATCGAAGGTGTGGCAACCCCTCCTACCGAGGCTGAGGTTCCTAGTGAAAATGTTGAAGTGACTCCTCTCAAACTCCCTCCAGCAGAGGTGCCTGCCCCAATTGACTCTGGAGTTACAGTCTCAGATCTCTTTTGTTTTTTGTTTTTTTTTTTTACGAAGACTGATGTACTTGTAACATTTTAAGCAATGCAATTAACTTTTTCTAGAGCTTGAGTGTCTTTACTTTTTCGAACTGCAACACTTTATAAATTTTGGGGATTGTTGTGGATGCCAAGTAAATTCAGTACTGTTCCAAATCATTGCTGCTCTATAATATAAGCTTGGGCTCCAGCCCTTTAAACTTATAATTAATGTAAGCAAAGATGTTCATGAACTAACTGTGTTTCAGACCAGCCCTTTAATTGGTTATGATCAGAAGCTGCCTTCTGAGCAAAGCAACTTGTAATAATTTGATTGAATCTTCTTTAAGAAGATTTGATAATAACTAAGCTTGAGTTTGATAATGGAGGTAGTTAACCAAAACTTGTACTGAGTAACTTGAGCAGGAGGTCTTGTTGAGAGGCTTGTGATGACGGACCGTCCTTAGTCAGATCTTGTGCCCACCAAGACTTAATTACTGAACCGTGAGACTTGTTATGGCAATTGAGCCAATTTTTCATAACCAAGGTTTGTCCACCAAGACTGATAATAACTTGGTAAGGAGACTTATAGTAATTGAATAGATTAGAACTTTGTTCATAACATCAGTAGCAAATCTCCCATGATCAAAGCTTCTTTTGTCATGGCTGATAAGAACTAAATAGGATGCTTCGTAATAGTTGAACCAAAATTGGTGTTGTTGGGTCAAAAAAATTTGTAACTGTGTAGTTAAGTAGTTGGATCAAATTTTATGTCTTCAGTATAGGAGGCAACCGAACAGGTTTATTCTTGTACAGAGGTGATCCAGTCCTATAACACTTGCACAGGCTGTAAGGTTTTTAGGGGCCTGTAAATTGAGATGGACCAGACCTAAAGGACTTATAATGGATACAAGATTTTAGGGGTCACTAAGATAGACCAGACCTGGGGGTCTGTGCATTGAGAGGACTAGGCTTAAAGGACTTGTAATGGTTACAAGGCTTTAGGGGTCAATAAGATGGACCAGACTTGGAGGTCTGTGCATTGAGAGGACCAGGCCTAAAGGACTTGTAATGGATACAAGGCTTTAGGAGTCAATAAGATGGACCAGACCTAGGGGTCTGTGCATTGAGAGGACCAGGCCTAAAGGACTTTTAATGGATACAAGGCTTTAGAGGTCAATAAGATGGACCAGACCTAGGGTTCTGTGCATTGAGAGGACCAGACCTAAAGGACTTGTAATGGATATAAGGATTTAGGGGTCAATAAGATGGACCAGACCTGGGGGTCTGTGCATTGAGAGGACCAGACTTATAACACTTGCTCAGGCTGTAAGGTTTTTAGGGGTCTGCATATTGAGATGAGACTGCTTTTTTTTTGGAAGAATGCAAGAGAGAAAAAGCTTTATTGATAATATTTCCATAGGTGTTCTACATTCCATGGTCTAGGTACAAGATTCCCAACTATGTCTTCTAACCAGTATGTGGTAGGTCGGACGATCTTTGTTACCATGTAAGGCCCTTCCCAGTTGGGCGACAGTTTTCCCATAGTGAAATTTTTGGTGTTCGGGAACACCCTTCTTAGAACAAGGTCCCCAATCTGGAAATTTAGGGGTTTTAGCCGTAATTTGGAACTGTTGGACATCCTGTGTTGATATGCTTCCATCCTGACCCTGGCTTGATCTCGCTTTTCTTTAAGTAGGTCCAAGTTCTCTACAAGCTGTTGATCATTGGCCCCTTAGTTGAAAGCTTCAGTCCTCAGTGTAGGCATACCGATCTCAACAGGGATCACTGCTTCCGTGCCATAGATAAGTGAGAATGGGATTTCAGAAGTGGATGTTCTTCTGGTGGTTCTATAGGCCCAGAGTACACCAGCGAGTTCTTCAACCCATCTTCCCTTGGCTTCTTCCAACCTTTTCTTAAGGGCATTAAGGATGATTTGGTTGGTGACTTCTGCTTGCCTGTTGGCTTGAGGGTGGCCCGGCGAGGCAAAATGGTGACTGATGTGTAGGTCTTGATAGAATTTCCTAAAAACTCTCCCTACAATTTGTGTACCGTTGTCTGTGATGATGACTTGTGGTATGCCGAACCTACAGAAAATATTCTTCCAAGTGAAACTTTTAACTTCTGCCTTTGTGATATGTGTGAGGGGTTCAGTCTCCGCCCATTTGGAGAAATAATCAATGGCGACTATAAGGTATTTCCTATTCGGTATGGCTTTTGGTAGTGGCCCTATGATGTCCATTCCCCATTGAGCAAAGGGCCATGGGCTGGCAATCAGAATGAGCTCATGGTGGGGCTAGTGTTGATATGGAGCGAATCGTTGTCATTTGTCACACTTCCGAACATACTCTTTTGCTTGCTTCAACATGCTAGGCCAATAATAGCCTTGTGTTAGAGCTCGGTGGGCTATAGTTTTGCCCCTATTATGGTTCCAACAAATTCCTTCGTGTATTTTTGCCAGAACATACTGAGATTCCTCTAGAGTTAGACACCTTAGTGAGGGTTGAGAATAGGATCTACGGTAGAGCTTCCTATTCATAATAAGGTACTGAGCTACCCTGATTCGAGTTCTTCGGGCCATGTTTATGTCTTCTGGGAATAGCTCTCCTTCTAGGTATTGAATGAGAGGGGTCATCCAATTTTGGGTTTGCTCGGTAACCTGAGCTGTTTGAACTTCTACTATGTTCGACCTTGGCTGGTGAGAGATCTTTAGAGTAGAATCTCCTTCTAGCTTGAGACGAGATGCCATATTCACCAAAGTATCAGCTCGGGAGTTCTGACCTTTTTCAATTTTTTGGATTGTGAATGTTCGGAAGGAGCGCTTCAGTGAATTGATAAGCTTTGAATACTGAAGCATCTTGTCGTCTTTGATGGAAAATTCTCCCCAGAACTTGGTTTGCCACTAGTTGGGAATCAGAGAAGACTTCGAGGTTCTGAGCCTCGCATTCCAGAGCTAGCTTCATCCCCAGGATAAAGGCTTCGTACTCAGCTTCATTGTTGGAAGCTCTGAACCTCAGATTGACTGCCTTTTCTGCCATAAGGCCGTCAGGGGATTGTAGTACCAAGCTGATGCCAGAACCATGGTCTGTGGACAATCCGTCGGTGTAAAGCTACCATATACCAGAGCTTTCACAAAGCTATGCCCTGTCTTGTAGTGCTGGGGTGAACTCAGCAATGAAATCAGGGTAAGCCTTGTCCTTTGATGGAGGTCCGTGGAACATAGGAATATGTCAAATTTCCCTAGCTCCACTGACCATTTGACTAATCGTCCTAAGACCTCAGGTTTCCTTAGAATTGACTTCAGTGGATAGGCCGTTGGAATCTCAATAGGATGCGCTTGGAAGTAAGGTCGGAGCTTCCGGGCAAAAATTATTAGCGCAAAAGCCAGCTTTTCAATTTCAGGATATCTTTTCTCTGTGTCTAATAATGCCTTTCTGACATAGAATATGGGCTCTTGGACACCCCTGTCCTACCTAACCAGTACAGAACTGACGACGTTTTCGGAGACAACAAGGTAGAAGAGTAGTTTCTCCCCTTGGATTGGCTTTGATAAGAGTTCAGGGGAAGCTAGATATTCCTTCAGTTCTTGAAAAGCTTTTTCACATTCTTCTGTCCATTGCAAGGCTCTTCATGGAATAAATTTGGGCTTGTAGTAGGCTATATGCCTAACTGTTTGTAAATGGGTAGTTGTGATTATATTTACATATATATATATATATTAATATTGGTGTGATTGGATAATTAGATTGACTATTGGTTGTTATTTGTTGACTTGATAAACTTGCTAGGTTAGATACCTTGTGTTGATTAATGGGATCACTTGTAATGATTATATCGCTATATATCGGATTGGTATCAAGTCTTGCATTACAAGTGATGGAAGGACCCCCATCACCCAGTAACAAAAGGAGTTATGATTCCGAAAGGGTTATCACCTACTTATATGAATAAAAGAAAGAACGAGCTCTAGAGTGAATAAATAAAAATGGAAAATGGGTTATGAAATGTAAAGGAAATTGGAAGAATATGTAAAATTGTGAAAGATAAACTACGTGGATGCTTGAAAGTGTTATAAACACTAAAGTAAAATAAGTATAAAGATGCAATGTGGAAAAGCACCAAAGAACTATAAATACGATAACTAAAAAAACACCGAGAAGGTTGTGGATTAATAAAAGAAAGACACATAAGAATGCAAAAATGTTAAGCAAGAGAGATGCATAAGGCTATGAAGAGCAAAGTAAAAAGTGAAGAGAGACAATTGAAACACATAGTGTTGTAAAGAGAAAAGGTGAAAGAAAACTCCTAGAAGACAAAATTCAAATTTGAAAAGATATCTAGAAAATTCTAAAGTAAAGAAAATGAAATAAACCTTACTTATATTGGTTGTTTTCAGAATTGAGTAGTGGTTGCTCACATGCTTGAGACAAAAATTCTTTTGGTATCGATCCCTCCTATCGAGAACAATGACGGTGATTGTCAATAGGATACACTTAAGATACCGAGATATTCAATAAAGGATCCTAATAGAACCTATTTATTACTTGAGTTGGGGGTGGAGTAGTAGACGCTCATCCCGTTTAGAAATAATGTCCATCAAGCACCATTTTTTTTGTGCGACTTTGGATAATAACCTTAAGAATGTTATGCAATGGACCTTATTGGTCCCTCCATCTATGAAACTTGGGTTAGTTCTTTAACTCTAGTTTGTTTGAATAAAAACATAATAGAATTAGATTAGTATAATCAGGATGTAATACGGTTAGATAATGTAGGGTGGTTACATTGCTTGATGCAACTTGAATTTCAAGGACAAAATTCCAATAAAGAGGGAAGATTGTAACGATCCAAAAATTTAACCCAATGACTAACTAAATTTTGAGGATGAAATTATTATAAGGGGTGGAAAATATAATGACTTGAAAAATTAAATAAGGGCAAACTGGTAAGTTGTCCATCTAATTTAATATCAGATAATTAATAAATTTAAAATAATTTAAATACTTTTCAAAATGATATTTGAATGTTCAATGAGATCTTATGAGGCTAGAATATATTTTTAACGATTTTTTTGAAACTGGTTTGAGCCTTGGGGCTACACAGTACAATCCGAAACACAGATAAAAATAAATAATTTAGAAAATGAAATTTTAAGAATTAGATTGCATTTTCAAAATTAGCACATCGAAATTAGCTAGCTAGTCAATTTTGATGTGATTTTGAGACACTTGATTATCGGGTGCGTGGGCGCACACGTTTTGCCGACTGGTCACATGGCGCATGGGGATGTGTTCCAAAGCTTCCCAAAGAAGCTGAATAAATGAGTGGTGAAAATTAAATGGGAAAAGTATCAAAATGAGGATAATTAAGAGAAGAGTGGTATTGTGTGGTGTTGTGCATGGTGGATCATCTGTGTATGTGATTTAAAAACAGAAAAGGGAGAGATTTTCTCTCATTTTTTAACCCCCTTTCTCTCTATCGGGTAACTCATTCTCTCTCTCTCTCTCTCTCTCTCTCTCTCTCTCTACATTCCATCTCTTTTCTTTTTCCATTTTGAAGAACAAGCCCTAATCACTCACTCTCTCACTCTCTCTCTCTCTCTCTCTCTCTCTCTCTCTCTCTCTCTCCCTTCAATCTCTTTTCTTCTCATGAAATGGTAGCCATAAGTGGCTATTAGAGAGTGTGCATGTATATGAGTGTATATATGTGTGTATTGGTGAGGGTTTCATCATGAAACCTTAATTCAAGCAAGGAATGAAGAAGAAAAGAAGAAGGCAAGGAAGGATGGGAAAAGAAGAAATTAAAAACCCTAACCTTTATTGATAATGTTGGAAGTTTTCTCTCATTAATTTGTCTCTCTACAAGCTTCATGAGGAATAACTTTTCTAGGCATTTCTAGGGTTTTTATTTTGGATTAATCATGAAGATATATGAAATTCTATGTATATATGTGTGGATATATATATATATATTTGTGTGTGTAATGACATGGATATATGCATATATGCGTGGATATGCTTATGAATGCATGATTGTAATAGGAAACCTAAATGGGTTTCCCCAAAAAATGGTGGGTGGATAAAGTGTTGGAATAAATTGTTAAATTAGGGATAGAATTGGACTAGATTGAGTGAAAGGGTTGTAGTTATGCATGTATAGATACATGTGGATAGTAGTCGTGCCACTGAAAATTTAAAAGCTAAAACAAAAATGGACCAAATAGGTGAAGCAGGGCCAATCGGCACTCGAAGGGTGCCAATCGGTACTCGTGTGTGCTGATTGGCACTCGGGACCCAAAAATACCATTCTCTGTGTGCCTACAGAAACATAGAGCCCAAATGATGCATTTTGACCCTTTTTTGTAATTTTGAGTCTTGGATTATGTTTTAGGTGTGTTTTTACTCATTTTAGACATAAAAATTGTACCTTTTGCATGCTTATGTGTCTATCACTTTGGGAAAAAACATTATTCTTAATGAATAAAAGATTAAAGGCCATTGGACAACCTTTAATCCTCAAGTAATATGTGTCAATAAATGAAGTTGCATCTAAATAGTTATGGATAAATTATATGCTATTAATTCTACCCATAATAAAGTCATCTTGATATACATATTGCTATGTAGGAAGTAAATGTCTATCTATGTAGACTATGGTTGCTTTTGATTGGATTTGAAAGTGGAAATTCCTTATGATAGCTTAATTATGAAACTTTTATACTCTGTTTAAATTGTGTGTCTCATAAATTTTCGATAATATACATAAAATGTATATATATCTAAATATGTGTGCACTCATATGTAGATGTATCTACAAGTATAGATGTTTTTCAAATGCTACCTTAGTTGCATAAGATTACCTAAGCAACCAATATACTCTTATCTAATAGAAAGGTTGGGAAATGGTTGGTGATGCTGCACTTTTCGACTCATAATAAGTGTGGGCTCCGTGACCTGTAGAACACTCAAAAAGACGATTAGAGGACCACCGGATTGGCTCCGGCGGTAGTTGCTCTAATACTTAAGTAAGTAAATGGAATTGAAAGACTGTATTAAAAGTCAAAGAATGAGCATAAAAAATAAAGCGTACCTTTAGTGTTTAATTTATAGATCGTGGCCTTCCTAAGTCGATTAAGATTCGATGCCATGAACATAGGGATTTGATCATCGGAGATTGCAGTTACCTTGTGGAGTATTGTGTTGTAGACGTAGATTATAATTATAGATAGTAGCTTCCTTGTTAAATACTATTTCCGTGTTGAAGGTTGTTTCCTTATTCCCTGCTTGGCAGTTGTTAAGGAAACTATAAGGTCGGAACCATTTGAAATGCTGAGCGAATATTGCCCAGAGCATAAGGTCTGGAGGATATATGCGTGAGAATGCCTTGGAGGCTATGCCTGCTCTATATGATCGAGGTTATCAGCTCGGTATGATCGAGGTTATCAGCTCTGTAAGCACACGTGTCTTAAGGTGATTGGTGTGTCTGTTTGTGGTATATCAGTTGGTGTTGATTAGACATTTTATTGAGAATTATGATGTTAATTCTATAGGAATATGTGTGAGCTTGGACATGTAAAACTACCTTTCAGATTAATTATAATGCTGGGAAAGTTTAGGATTAATCATAACGCGTGAGCTTGGATATGTAGAACTACCTTTCTGATTAATCATAATGTGTGAACATAAATCTTTCTCTTATGCCTTGTTTCTTGTTATGATGTGAATGTTCCTTATGGATGAACCTTAGTAGATGTTTCTCTCCCTATTTGACTAGCATATATTGAATTATTGCTCCGTTACTTGAAAAAAATCCTTGAATGTAAGTTTGGACTTGATTAAGCTATTATGGCAATAAGAGACCTCTTTACTTTGATCTCTTAATTGTCAATATTTGTTTATTATTGTACTTATGGGACATTGTGCCATTACTCTCAATAAATTATGAATGCATTAGTACACTCATTCAATTAATTGATATCTTAAGTATTTCGTAGTCTTACGCTATGTCGCAGAGACATGATGACATAATCATTAGATATTATAAAGATCATTGGGAAATTTGGAAGAATAAATGGGTGATCCACGGGATTGGACGTCTTTGTGCGCTAAATGGTACGTATGTGAGATTCTGCATTGAATAGAACATCTTTTGTGTGCACTTAAGGGTGATGAGATTGCGCTTCACCCGAGGTTTTCCTTATGTTCGGAATGGTGTCTCCCATTGGCTTCCGAGCCGTAAACCTGCGCAGGTGATCGTTTGTATCCATCGGGTTAGTAGCCCATAAAGCACTCAGGCTTTCCGAGGGCTAAATAGGTTATTGGGACAAAATGTTAATTAGATATGAGTGAAGGTGAGCTTTTGATAGATGGATTATCCAGATATTGAGGACTAATAAGATGTGTAGGGGACTGCACTTAAGGTGATTGAATGGAGTCATATATTACCTATTTTTGGCACATATACATGACATTGCATGACATTTACAATTATAAATTGTATATCTTTTGTCCCTATTGCTTTCATTACAGGGATACAAACGGAGTGGATAAGTATAATCAATGTGCTATGCTTTGCATACTTACTCGATGATTTTGCCTGGTTGGGATTGGATTAATTACATCTTATGAGTTTTTTGTATTTATGTTCTTAGACTATGAATAGTTTATCTCAATTGTACATTATTGTAATGTGGTAATTGATTGGGAAATGTGTGAGGCTCGGGAAGTGTGTGCTTGTAAGTTCATCAAAGACCTTTAAAAATGTCCTCATGAGACTTGCATTAGCTTTTGCATCATTGCGTGCTTCTGTGTGATTTTGGAAAACCCTATTGAATGTTGTGGCTCACCCCTACTGTTTATAGGAATGACAGGTGCACAAAAGCTAGATAATATCCAAGGGATATGGATGGAGCAACTGAAGACCATAAAGACTTTTGTATTTGATTTCATGTATTATAAAAAACTCTTATTGTAGCTAAATTAGAAAAATCTCATTACGGGACTTGAACGAGATGAACTAAAAATAAATCAAACTAACTCAATTGAAGTAAGAAATGAACATTAACCTATTAATGACAAAGAATTGGGATGGTTCCTTATTTTGACCCACCAATTTAGGGTCCAATGACCCTTTGGTCACGGTTTCTAGGTTTGGGGCATGACACTGGCCTAGGCATGAGTACGGGTTAGTAAAACGCCGATGTTTTGGAGGTTGGTTTAATTATTTTAAAAATCAGAGTTAGGATGTTTGGTAACAAGGATAACAAATAAAAATTGAGAATAATGAGGATATAATTATCCCTATCCCCAATTTTATAATTAGATGCACAAGGGTTTGGTTGGGTTGGGTTTTAGTGGAACCAGAACTGATCTGACTTTAAACGATTCCAAAAATTTAGAACCTTAACTAATCCGCAAACTTAGTGAAACCAACCCGACCCAACCAGAAAAAGTTTGGGTTGGGTCGTGTTAGGTCGGTTCGGGTTAGCATTTATTATTTTTTTCTTCAAATTAATCCCAAAAGATTATACATGCATATAATGTATATGTAATCTTTGTAAATCTAAATTAAAAGTGGACAATTTGTGTGTGTGTGTAATATGTATATCTATATATATATATCTTGACACTTACAGTGTAAATATCTGAAAAATTAGGACAACGTTTTTGTTTTTGCTGGTAGGACACTATTCATGCACTATTTGTCGGTAGGGCACTATACATGCATCATTTTGGCATAAGTCATGTTTAGAAACATAATATGAGTATACCATATAAGGGAAACATGCTTATAATATTACAATACACCTCCTGTGAGAATTTGAGCCCAATCGGAGATAGTTTGAAAAATAGACCAAAAAGGGCATCCCGGGTGGGCCTGGCCGCAACCGCTAACAGGCGAAAATAAATTTTTCAAAAAAATATCATTTAAAATAATTTTAAGAACTTTGGTTAAAGCATAATGTCAAATTGAGGCATTTCGGGATGGGTTGTAGTGTAACAGGGTCCTGCGACTCATTAAGGGCAAAAGGGTCTTTTCACCCCTTAGTCCCTCGAGTATAAATACAACACTTGAGACTTAAAATTCTCAAAATTGGTCCAAGGATATACCGCAGGTCGTGCTTGGAGAGAAAAGGTGAGAAAAACCTTAGTTTTTCAACTTTTCACCTTCCAAAACTCATCTCTAGCCTTGGAATTTCATAAGGCTTCCTTCTAAGAAGTTTTTCCCCACCTCAAGGGCTACATTCTTACTAGGTTGGTTTAGCTGCACAGTGAGCACAACTCCCTAGGGTTGAGAAAAACCCTTTTAGGTATGATATTTTGCTAAGTAAAGAATAGGGTTAAGTTTAGAAGTGTTTTTATATGTTGATTGTATGACTTACATGCTTACTTGATGTTAGAAAACCACCTAGCATATAGTTACTTTGAAAACCTAGGGTTGGTACCTTGTGTACTTATGTATTCTTTGGGAATTTGGTGAAGTGATGAACATGTAACTTGAATATATGTATAATTCATCGCATTCTAGCTTATGTTCATGCAGACAAAGCCTTGTAGTTTGAAAGTTATGTTTTGCTCAATGTATTGGTACTTTGTGTACTTGTGTAATCTTTGAGAATTTGGTAAGGTTGTGAATATGTAACATGATTATATGTGTAATTAATTGGATTATATGCTATGTTCATGTAGACAAAGTTTTGTGATTTAAAAGTTATACTTTGCTTTATGTATGATGCATTATTTAAGGCACACTCCATGAGTTTGATGAATGCCTCATGGAAATTGCATAAAAAAATCAAGGCATCTTGGCATACGTGAATCTTTGGAAACATGACGAGTGTTGAGCACTTTGGTGCTATGCATTATTAGGGTGTAGATCCTGTGGTGAAAAACCCAAAATCTGGCCAATGATTGGTACTCGCTAATCCAACGGGAGCACGCCCATGAAACGAGACATATAAGTGGTACTTGCTAATCCAACAGGGAAAGATCGTGAAACGAGACATGTGTTGGGCATAGAGTTGCATGTGTGTGTCATGCATATTGCCATTGCATTGCATTAATGAATTGGAAGGCGTATATCTTATAAATGTACACTTTGCACATGCCACGCCTTAACTTTGTTCGTTATATTAGCATTATGTCATACAAGCAGTCGTGCTTACCCTATATAGGATTACATATTACAAATAAGTCTCCCGGCACATGAGACTTGTTGAAGTCTTGAAGCATGGAGGGGGAATGGACCTTGAAGAACATTTGGCTTAAGGGCTATATTTTGTATGTATGGGAATAATCCCAAATAACTTGTGTTTAATTTGGATAACGGTGGACTATAGGCCTTGGGCCATTTTGTAATGTAAGTGTCACGACCTGGGATCCCATGCCGTGCGGATCCCCGAATTGCGACCGCCACCCTCAGGCCCGGGGACCTGAGGGTTAAGGCTCGCATACGCAGCGGTATCGGATAGATATGCATCAGGTGGTTGTGAAAGCGTGAAAACTTTTTTTTTTCTTTTCTCATTTTAAAATTTGCACATCTGTTCGGTACTGCCACTCTTTACATAGCGTACACATGATATAACATTTAGAGCATAATAAAACTTAAGAACTTTAAAATTACAACATGTTTAGTTACCCCATAGGGCTTAATACATAATGGTGTACCATCTCACTAATACAAAAGAGATTAACTTAAAACTTTATAAGTCTTTCCAAAAAGACTGCCAGTCCTGCAATAACTACTTACATTCTTCACAAAATGGGTAAGCTCTAACATCAACCTCTTCACATCAAGACTACTGTCAGTCACCTGAAAGGGGGGATATAAATCCGGGTAAGCTAATCTAAGCTTGTGAGTAATTCTTGCATTCGTCATGGGGTTTTCAACTGGTAGTGGTTTAGTACATGAGAGTTTATAAAATACTCACTACCAATTGCTCGTACATTTTAGAACACAGAATATAAGCATTCTTAAAACAGATAGCTTTAAAACATTTAAAGTGTTCAAGCTAAAACACATTTCTTCAAATAGAGCATATGCAATTTAAAAGCATATAAACACGTATAATAAAATGGGGGTAAAAACCTGCTTCCATTTACAAAAACGTTACTTCAAAACATATAAGCATGTATAGGAATATGGGGGTAAAACCTGCTTCCATTTCCAAAAACATTTGTCATCTTTTCTCTTTAATTAGGTGGAATTTATTTCGAACCAGACTCCCATTTTACTGCCAATACTGTCGATCTCATTTGCCTAGGGGATTAGATCCTGCTACCGGGCATTTACTGTTGAATCCTGAAGGATTTCAACCATCATAGGGGGGTGCTTTAAACACTATTTATCTTATAAAACATTTGTCACATGGCTTCTTCAATAGATATTTTTCATGAATATTTAAAACATGAAACATAAATATAACTTATCACATGGCCTTTTCAATAGATATTTTTCATGAATATTTAAAACATGAAATATATATAACTTCTACAATAGAACTTCAATATTTGGAATAATCAAATTCAGAACATTTATGAAAATTTAGCATTTTAAACCTAGACATGTTAAAACATAATACAAAAGGAAAACCGTGATTCAGACCAATCACCCAGCATGTCATAATACAGTTTATGAAAGCAGAAAACATTGTAAAATAGGAATCATATGATACTGAATTTGATATTCGAGGCTTCAAATAAATTGAACTTAAAACTTCTTCAAATTCATGGAGTTAAATCTCCACTTCAAACATAGGGTTACTCACTTCGATCCTTTAGGGTTAGTGCTAATAATGCGCTTTCCCACTTCCTTGTAGTTCCTAAGAACAATCCATAAATATCTCATCAACTTCACATTCATTGTAATCTCATCTCGATGTTCCTTAACCTATGCTTAAATCGTATTAGATCCTAAAACGATTTCATTAATTCATATGTACTTAGCTTAATTCGTACTCTTAACCTATGACACAATTATATGTGTTAGAAATTAATTTATTTCAATTTATACTCTTCTGGTAGCTCTATTAACTTTAAATTAAATTTATTTACTTCACATGTTTACGTGTCGTGTCTTTTCGTAATTCATTTCCTTGTACTTTCCTTAGTTTAATATTTCGGCGATATTCTAGTTTACAGTCATCTGACAGATGCTATTCATCAAATTTTATGTCTTTTTATTTTAGACATTTCTTTTGGTCGAATAGACTCTACCATTGAGTCCAGAGCGTCGAAGAAAGTTAGTTTAGGCTTTCCTAGAATTTAATTTGGACTTTTATATGTAAAAGGGCAAGATGGTCATTTTACCTATTTACGCGTCATAATTTCTCGTACTTCGTTTCGTAATTTGGACCTCATCATTGGACTTAGAAGGGCCGAGATAGTAAGAACACACTAATAACTTGTTAATTTTGGACAAGGGGTATTTTGGTCATTTTACCCTTTTACGTGTCTTTATTTTTTGGGGTCCTGTCTCGTAAAACAGACCCCACTATTGGCTTCAGAATATCCTAAATAGTAAAAATTTACTATTCATATGTCTGATTTGGACTTTATTTGTCCCATTTATGACTCAAGGGTAAAATAGTAATTTTTCTTATTTATTAATTATTTAAATATTTTTCCAGGGGCTTATTTGCATGAAATTCTTATCAGTTGGGCCACAGTGGAATTTCTTAGAAATTCTGGGGTCAATCCGTAATAAGGAAAAGTTCTAGTTTATTTAAATTTAATTTAAAACAGAAAACCAGTGGGTTTGGTTCAACTGTAAGTGAACCGGTCCGGTCCCTTTGTAAACCAACCAGTTTAGTCGGTTTACCACGTATTGCTGACGTCATGATGACGTCAGCCCTAACATTTAATTTTTAAAACATTTTAGCATCCACACGTCGCCGTTTCACTAAACCCGTATCCATCGGATCCGGATATAACCTAGACCCGTAACCGACCCGTAGTCCGACCCGAACAGTGTCATCTTCCCCACGAAGTTGACACTGTTCACAGCAAAACCCTAATTTTTCATTTTGAATTTCGTGATGATTTATGACTCCATTTTCTCTGTTTTCTTTTCCAATAAACTCCTAAAACCTTAAGGCAAGTTTTTGCATTGATTTAGGGCTTCGAATCTAGCTCAGGTGCTCGGTTCCAGTCATGATAACCAGACCTGCACAACGTTTGTAAATGCTCATTTCTGAGCCAAATTCCATGGGATTTGTAACGTTTGTAAATGCTCATTTCTGAGCCAAATTCCATGGGATTTGTTCTATTGTGATCCCCTCTTCATGGGGTTTTATTTTTTGTTCATAAAAGTGGTTTTAAAAGCAAGTTAGTGAGGTTGGGTTTTGAAACCCGTACCTGTAAGTTGATATTTTGAGGTCGATTCTTGAGCTTTGTGATCACGTACTAGGGTTTTTAGAGTGTGTGTAGGGTCTAGTTAAGGTCTTGATAAGCCAAACATGGCTTGGTTGAAGTCGGTTCAGACCTGCTTGAGCAAGGTCCTTTAACTGGCGGTTCTTCTGGGTTTTCATATTTCAGTGTGTTTTCAAGACTAAATTTCATGCTTATCCTTGTTAGAATATGTTCTAGACATTATATGTACATAAACAACTTAAAAACAGTTCATATTCATGTTTAAATCCTAGAGAGAGAAAAACATAGAATTTTGGATTTTTACTTGTTTATAGTGAACTCTCTCTTCTACTTCTGATCCTTCTTCTATCTTCCTCAGTTCCTCCCTCTTTTGATTTCTTTCGTATGAAGCAAGCATGCTTTGCTTTTAAAGAGAGCAGCTGACCTCTCTCTCTCTCTCTACTATTCTCTCTCTCTCTTTCTCTCTCTCTCTCTCTTTTTCTATTCGTAGCCCTACTTCTAGCTTGCATCTTTCTCTTCTCAATAACTCCCTTTCCCATCTCATAAATTTTGCTTTTTCTCTTTTCTACTTTGCATTAAATGAGGGAGGACATTTGTAGCATATATGTATATTATATACACACACACACACACACACTCACTCACATGTGAACACACATACACACATACACGGCCATCTTACACACACACACACACACACACTCTGTTCACACTTACACACACAAGATATTTACATATATATATATATATTTATTTATTTAATTGCTTTATTATATATATATATACACATGCATACATACTTGTTCCTATACATACATACATACACACAATACACCTTTTCATGTGTGTATACTATACTCTCTTATACGAGTATATATATTTCCATATATATGCATATTAATATATTTATAACAACGCACACATACACTCATTTTCGGATACTACATGTTTATGAAATATGATTGTGCATTGAAATACGCGAGTACACGTATTACGGTGCTGGGTCTTGAGGTGCTCGGGTATTACCTAGCACTGACTGTTCTAAATAGTCCATTACTAGTCCGAAATCGAATAGTTCCACTTGATGCCCTGGTGCAGAGCTTTAAACAGCTCAGGTTGTACTACTCAACCTACCCATCTCGGTATACGTGTTATATGACCCGGTATCTTTGGGTCGGGGTATTACAGTAAGGGCTTAAACCCAAATGACAAATAGAGTATTTTTGTTTAATGTGCATCACATGTATATGTTGGGAACAATGTAAGAAAGAGGACCATGGTAAAGATTATGTGCAAGTATGAATGTTAGTATATGAGAAATTAGGAAAGTAGGCATTGAGCCTTGAACTACTTGATAATGTAGGTGTATGTTAAATTTTCATAAACTTGTGGCCATCGAGTGAGGGTGGATGGTGTATATACTTGTACATATAAATTGTTGTAAAATATTAGGAGGAAAATGCTTGGAAAAGAAATGAGACCATGTTAAAATTTTGTGAATTAAAAAGAGTTGTTAGGTGTGTAAAATGCCCATATATAAGTGGGAAAAGTGCCAAAAAGTGGGGGTTAAAAACCTTGAGGAAGTAGGTTAAAAATTAGAAAAATCAGCTTGCAGCACTTTGGAAAAAAAAATTTAGAAAAGGGGGAAAACAGCTTGCAACAAATACAATGTTGCTACAGTAGTACAGCAGATCAGCCTGCAGCCCATGTTGCGCGCCCAGGCCGCGTGCCCTGCACGTGCCCACGCCGCATGCCCAGCCTCCCCCACTGCGCGCGCCTGCTGCCTTGCCGCGTGCACCTGCTGCCTAGGGTGTGTCATGGGAATGCCATGACTTGCCTTCAGAGGCCATTTTAAGACCATTCTCTCCTCTGTTTGACACCACCTTTTAGAGCTCCTTTTAGGCCACTTTTAGCCATTATACCAAGCCATGTTGGGCACCTTTTTGGGCCATGTTTGCCCACCTTATGGGGCCATGATCCTTAGACAACTTTTGGTAGAATTTTTGACCTATTCTTGGCTTATATCCTAGGGCATTTGGGGCCCATTTGGGCCATTGTTCCAAGGTATATTTAGAGACATTTTTAGCTATCTTGGAGACCATGCTTGAATATGAGTTAGACTAATTTTGACTATTGGTTGGGGGAGATATTTGATTGGCATTTGAAACCCATCTTGGGTAAATCTAGTAGCAAATTTTCATTCTTAATTTTGGGAAAACATGAAAAAATAAACGTGTAATTAGCTAAATCCATTTAATGGTCTTTTATTAATTTTTCTTAATTCATTTCTATTCACTTCCCGGGTTTTAGAAATTCGGGGCGTGACATACAGTTCCTAAATATGCATTATAAGTGAAACTTATTAAAATGATAAACTGTATGGCCATGGTAATTGGCGAGCACTTCCTAAGAAATTTGGTAATTGTGAAATTCAAAATTAATTCTCGCTCTCTAAACATTGATAAACTTTTGACTATTAAAATATATTAATGGGTGGTTTCATGCATTTAAAACTAAAAAATCCTTGAAAATATGTTTAATTTTTTCAAAATTTTAACCATGTTCTGAATAGAATTGGCATAACTATATATAGTGATTATATTTATGTATAATAATAATAATAATAATAATAATAATAATAATAATAATAATAATAATAATAATATTTACATATATAAACATATTTATTTTTCTAAAAAAGAATTATTGATAGTTTAGTTCTCGGATTGGTTCAGTATACCCGAATTTTAAATCAAAACCGAATCAACCCAATTTTTTTAGAACCAAACTAACCTAACCCATTGAGGTCGGGTTCGAGTCGATTCTACGGTTCTTTATTTTTTTGTGCACCCCTACTATATATGACAAATTAAGATCTAAAAAAAGTCTAACCTAAGATTTTTCAACGCTCTAGACCTAATGGCAGAGTTTGTTTTTGCAAATGAATTTTCTAAATATATAAACGAAGATTGGTAGGTACATTTAGTGCAACTTTACAACTTTAGTTAAGCATCTAAACGAATACCAAAAATTATAAAATTTGAGATATGGAGTTGAACCTTCTGCTTGAGATGCTCTTGAAGTTGCATGTGTCATGGTTTGTGGTTAGATGGATGTGGTTTGGAGCACACACACACACACACACACTGTGAATTGTTATAAGTGGTTTGATTGTTATAGGGTTATGAATTCCTAAAATTGTTTTGATTTGAGAATCTGAAAAATGTGATTAGATGCCTGCTGTGTGTGATTTTCTTGGTCTCTTTTACAAAAAGCATGAAAATTGCTAGGGACTAGCAATGAGTAAGTTAAGTATTTATGACTATTCTGGACTCAGTGGAGGAGTCCATTTAACCAAATGAGACTTCTAAAGTATAGGTCCTTAACAAATGTACTCTTAAAATGGTGTTTAATGAATGTTAATCACTTTTACATGACCTAAGGACTCAAGTGGTAATCAAATGAAGGATAAATAGCTAAGCTAAAGGCTAAGGTGGGTAACCCTAAACCTTAAAATGGAGACATTTCTCATGAAATGCAGTTCTTTTACAACTTTATGACATATTTATACTATTATGCTAAACGTTTTTATTGCATATCTTTATCAACATCTCTTTAAATTTTTTATATGATATGGATAACTTAAAGAATATTTTGCAAGCATATTTTAGTAAAAAGCTTACATGCTTTGTAGAAGTAAGAACACTCTACCAACGGTTAAAAGTCAGTAAACATGAGAACCCTGCCGGGGGTAAAGAGTTGGTAGACTTCTAGCGAGTCTTGATAGTAGGCAATGTAAGCCCAAAGCATTAAATTACAGTATGGTCACCGAGGTGACAATTTATGGTCCTACGGGACGAAGCTTATAGATGTTGGCATGTATTATTTGATCACTGCTTTTACAGTATCAAATTTTATGACATGGCGTTTTATCTTGCAAAACTATCTGGCATAAACTGTTGCATGGTTATAGAAAATAATCTTGCAACTCTCAGTCATATGTTATGTTTAAAGAATGCTAATAACTTTCAAGTACAACATATTTTAACTATTATCCATGAAAGTTTATGGAAAGGGTTTCAAGAAAACCCATGAGAGGGAACTTGTGTTACTCATGAAATTTTCATAAAGCTTACAAGATTTTATCTTGTATATTTTAGGTGACAGGTTGGATAGTTCAACATAAGAAGACGAACCTTAAATTATGGCCATTCTGAAAAAGATCTTATCTTTTGCCTTACGTAGTTTGTTTTGAATTAAGAATGCCAAGAAAGTTTTTTATAGACTGTAATATTTGAATATCAATGTAATGTAATGAATCAGAACTTAGTTTATACTATGCCATATTTTATTTCCACTACTCTCTATAGTTATGAATGCATTGATTTATGTAACAGTCAAAAGGCCTTTGGTTAAACACGTCATCAATATACTACAAAAGGGTTAGTATATTGGTGAGGAGCCTAACTAGTCAGTTATTATCCATAATTTGCATAGGGTGGGGCTTTGAATGTGACATCGACTGCTGTGGGTGTCAGCACTAGAAAAAAATAAAAACGTGTGTCATCTTATTTATGGATTTAGAGGGATCCCGACTGTCTCCTTCCCTTAAAAAGGGAAGGAATGCCTCTTATGGGAGACTTGAGATTGAAGAGTTGCCAACTTGTTTTTGGGCAAGAAACAAGCAAACCCGTTATAGATTGAACAATATATATAAAGGAAAACTGAAAAGAATGAAAAATAAATTACATTACCTTGATTCCTAAATATAGACTAAAGATCCCTTGACATGGATCAAAACAAAGATAAAACACTGAAAAATATAAACATAAGAGAAATGGATTCGGGGGCTAAAGTACAGAGTAGGAAGGTGTTAGGCACCCACCCACCCCAACCAACCCGAATGGATTGACCTCAAATATTCACTTGTAAGGCTATTTTGTTATAAGAAAACTTTTAAGTTAATTCTATCTATCTACAAGAACTCTTCTTCTGCTGAGGTCGAAGCCCTACCGAAATGACAGCCTCACTCTGCGAAGCTAGTCAAAGCAATGCTTTTTTGAACCAAAGAACCAATAGGAGATATTCCCGACAAAAGCCTCCAATCCAGAATTTCCTACCTGAGGTGCGCCCGACTACCACAATTGAATAAGGTACGCTCTCAAACCTTTAGCAGTTTCTTTTTTGATAAATCCAGTTGATCTTATCTCTTTTATCACTCTTGATAAAAGAGGGTAAATCGGAGAACTATGAGACTTTGATTCCGTTCTTTTGAATGGATATGTAGGAAGCTTTCAGGTCCGAGTCAGATTTATTTCCTATCTTTTCTGTTTTGTTTTTATTTCTTTACACTAGATTCTTTGTTATTTGGTTCTTCCGTACTCACATCTCTTTCTAAATATTATCCTAAAATAAAAATATCCAAATCTAACTAATTAAGGGAAATATTAAAAATAAAATAAAGTCTTAATATAATTAAGAAAATGGTGTTTGTAGTTGGAATTTTCGTGCACCAGATCTAGAATTTCCAAAAAAAAATCGCGTGGACCCGCGCATTAGAATTTCGAGCAGCTAAAAACGCTCCAGAATGTCCGCAATGCAGGTGAAGTGACTTTAAGCCCCATTTCGACCTTGATGCAGCCTGAAGCTCTTATAACTCAAAACATGAAAGTTGTAGATCTTTTCTTATCTTTCCATATCATCTTGAATCATCTGAATCGGATCTTGGATGAGAGGGTTATGCCCATATTATGAAGCGATTTCTAAACTGCCCAAAATCGCCCAATTAGCTTCGTTTTGCACTTAGCGCCTCCATTTGCATCCTAAATCAAAATATAAGAATAATGAGTATATTTTTTTTAATATTTTCCTTAATTAATCAGATTTGGGTATTTTTATTTTAGGATAATATTTAGAATATCTTTAGGAGATTGATTAGGCTTCAAAGACTGATTTTTAATGTGTAAAAGGGGAGGAAAGATCAGATTTTCACACACACACACACACACACGCCTCTTTCTCCTTTCTTCTTCTCTAACTTCTCCTTCAAGTTTTCATGGTACTGCTTGACTAAACTTTTATAATTGGTTGAAGGAAACTGAAGCCTTAGAATCAATACAACTGTGAGATCAAATTTGCTTTTATTGTTCAATTTATGCCTTGAGTATCGGATGTTCTTCTGTGCTTATTTTCATGATTATCTCATTTAATTACTAGGAGGTCTACTAGTTTATTATTCGTTGCAATCTATTGCTAGGTTAGATATCAAATTCGTAATTGTTTAATCCCTATAATTTGTGAAGCAATTAAGATTTAATGATTTGCTGTGTTAGAAATTACTAGATCTTAGGAAGAACATTCGACTAAATTAAATGCAACCGCTTATGCTTGTGTTGTTTAGCTTCATCGATCTTTTTAATTCTTAAGGTTGCTACTAGATTAAACATTTAACGCTTGTCTTGGGTTGTTTTTAGATTGCTTATTTTCTAATTAACTGTGACTAAGGAGAGATAGGAAAATAGTTCCAACGGTGAATATTCAAAGTGTGAATTGATATATATTTGCATCGATGATCAGTTGTAAAATTCTAATGGTGGATGTTGACTTAGACCAATGTTTGTTCTTTTGATTAAATTTAATACTTTAATTTGAATTGCTCCTTAGTTGTTTTTTTTAAAATTATTTTCGTTATACTCAAACCCCCCCATCCTTGTTCACATAGCATAAAACTAGGCTAGATACTCTCCGTGGGAATGATCCTTACTCGTATTACTACATTTATTTTTAGGAGTTTAGGTTTTATTTTTTGGTTTCCTGCGACAGCATACCATAAAGCAAGTAAACAAAATAGCCTTGAAGTGAATACTTTATCGAGTCTAGCCTAGTCCCCTATGGAGTCACCACTGTAGGTGCCAACACTGAAAAAAAGGAAAAACATATGTCATCCTTTTTATAGATTTAGAGTGATTCCAGTTGTCTCCATCCCTTAAGGTAGGAAAGAACGTCTCTTATAGGGGACATGAGATTGAGGAGTCCTAGCTTGTTTTAGGGAAGAAACAAGTAAACCCATTACAGATTGAACAATACATATAAAGAAAAATGGAAAGGAATGAAAAAAAAATTACATTGCCTTGATGCCTAAATATATACAAAAAGATCCCTTGACATGGACCAAAATAAAGATAAAGCGCTAAAAAATATAAACACCAGAGAAATAGATTCAGGTGCTAAAGTACGGAATGGGAAGGTGTTAGGCACACACCCCGCCCGATCCTGAATGGATCAGGCCTCGAATATTCACTTGCAAGGTTTTTTGTTATGAGAAAACTGAAAAGAAAAAAAAGAGATGTGAGTCTGGAAGAATGAAATAACAAAGAATCTAGTGTAAATAAATAAAAATAAAACATAAAAGATTAGGAAATAAATTTGACTCGGGCCCGAAGGCTTCTTACATATCCATTCAAAAGAACGGAATCAGAGTCATGTAGTTTTCCGGTTTACCCTCTTCTATCAAGAGTGATAAAAGAGATGAGATTAACCAGATCTAAGGAAAAAGAAACTGTTAAGGGTTTGAGAGCGTAGCTTATTTAGTCATGGTAGTCGGGTGAACACCTCGACTAGGAAAGTCTGGATTGGAGGCTTTTGTCGGGCAGATCTCCGATTGGTTCTTCGCTTTGGAAAAGAGTCGCTTTGACTGGCTTCCCAGAGAAAAGCTATCACTTCGGAATGGTGTTGGCCTTAGGAGAGGGAGGGCACTTGTGAAGAGAACCCTAGAATAACCTAACAGCATAAGGCTATGGAAACTATCTTCCCTTTGTATATTTTTGTGTTTCTAAAACTGATGTCCTAGGGGCTCTATTTATAGAAAAATATTGAGATTTGATCCAAGGGTCGAAGATGAAACCCTAAAATAGGAGGGCTCGGATCATATCTTGAGTGATAATTATCTAATTAAATAAATAAAAAATTAAATAAGAATGATTATCCTAACTAAATGAATTAGTAAATAATTATGACAATGTACGAACCAATGGAATTGGAGTCTACATGCAAGAGCCAATGAGATAAAAGAGAAATAGAATTTGAATGGAAAGTAAAGTGTAAAATGAAAACAGTCTAGGTTCAATGTATCTTTATTTGAGGAAATATCAAGCAACTAGATTTATGAAAACTCTAAAAGTGGAAAGTCCTAATTAAACCTAAATAGACTACTGTCACTCAAGATTACCAAATCGCCCCCAATTTAGTGGAGAATCTTTAGATTGCCATAAAGTGTGGGAAATGACCATATTACCCCCAATTCAGTCACTAAAGAGTAAAGTTACCAAAATACTCCCAAAGGGGTAAAATAATATGAAAATTACAAAATTCCACTCAAGTGACTAGGAAGTCCTTACTAAGGGTAGGATTATACCAAAATTACCAAAATGCCTTTAGTGGCCAAAAATGTGCCAAAATTATCGAAACATCCTCCAATGGGCAAAAGAGTCCTAACAAGAGGGGAACTTTGTCAGGAAGAGTCCTACTTCGATTCAAACTCTAGCAAGACAATCCTAATGGGAGTGAGACTCTATTGGGAACAGTGCTACTTGGACTAGGACTTTGGTAGAAGAGTCCTAACGAGAGCTGGACTCTATTCAGAAAGAGTCTTACTTGACTAGGACTCTGTCAAGAGAGTCCTAATGGGATTGAGACTCTATTGGGAAGAATCCTACTTAGACTGGGACTCTAACAAGAGAGCCTTAGTGATGGTAGGATTCTATCAGAAAGAGTTCTACTTGACTGAAACTTTGTTAGGAGAGTCCTAACGAGAGTGGGACTCTCTTAGGAAAGTCTAACGAGAGTGGGACTCTATCAGGAAGAGTCTTACTTGGACTAGGACTTTGCTAAGAGAGTCCTTGTCACCACCCAAAACTCACTCTATGCGGATTTAGGATCACGGGGCCTACCTTCTGGCCGTTCCTACTTTTTCTTTCCTTTATATTAATGATAACAAGGTGTAATATAAAAACTTAAATAGTTAAACAACAGAAGTCTTAAATAGTCATAATAAGGTTCTATACATATCAAAAGAGAACCTAACATTACATCACCCTTAGGTGGTGAGTACATGGGAGAACTATAACATCATTTTATTACATCTTTCTTAAAATGTTCTCCTATACTTTTAAGCTCCTACTACTGTCTTGCAGCATCCCCTCCTGAAATACATAAGTTTGAGTGAGCTAAAAAAGCTCAGTAAGTAACTTCCCATCACTCTGCCATGGGTCGGGTCAATATAGAAAAAACATACTCCAAGACAACAAGGATGTGATAACATGATAGCCGTCAAGAAATAAAATATCATCTCAATAGCCAATAAGATGGAATATCACAATAGCCAATAAAATGGAATATCTCAATAGCCAATAGAATGAAATGTCACAATAGCTAATAAAATAGAATGTCACCATAACCAATAGAGTGCGAACAATAGAAGTGACTCTTAGGTCTAATATCAAACAATAGTCAAACTACCATAATCATAAGATAATTCAATTGTAAACCGATGGATAAGCTTTTAAAACATATGATCATTCATAGAAGAAATATGATCACTCTATGAGTTCAATAAAAGATGTGATATCAATAAATACTTTGATGCATATTCTATTTAGGGCATGGCATATCCTTAGTAAAAGTAACCTTCCTAATTCATGGTATATCCTTGGTCTGTTGTATCCTTAGTTAGGGTAACCTTCTTGATTCATGGTATATCCTTGATAAAAGTAACCATCCTGGTTCACTACTACATCGAACTGCTTATCCTGATTCACTTTCACACTTGAATCATACCCCGGTTCACTACCACACCGAACCACTCTTCCTGATTCACTCTTGCAACGAATCATACCCAGATTCACTCCCACACCTGAATCATACCTAGGTACACTACCACATTAAACCACTTTTTTGGATTCACTCTTTCTTCGAACCATTGTATAGTTTCATGGACTTTGATCCGTAGGTCAAGTAAAAGCATTAGATGGATGCTGTGACTGAGCATAACTCCGGGTACTTGTAATATATCATGATCATTATAATTTCACGAAGAGTATAAAGGTAAAATATCATTTTTTCTCAAAAATAAGAACATAATAGTAACCTTTCCAAAGCATGGTATAAAGTGCACAATAAATCATAATCAAGATATATTAATTGAATTCTCAATAATGTCCACAAGATAAAACAAGTATCACATTATGAAAATAAAAAATCATCAGGCACGTATAGGAGTACAAATCTGGCAGTATAAAAAGAATAATATCGTGACATGGCTAGGAATTACCACATGTGAAAGATTGAGTTTTACTTATAGTAAGAACATAACAATCTGCCTAGTTCAATTCTCAATAACTCCTACAAGATAGAACGAGTATCAAATTATGGAATCAATAAACATTAGGTATGCATAGGAGTACAAACTTTGCAGTATAAAGGAATAACATGGCTAAGAATATTACACATCAGAGCATCGGGCTTTACTTACGTTCACAACGTACGAGTAATCAAAATCAAGATCTGATAGTCAAGTTCTCAATAACTTCCACAACATAAAACATTCATCAAATGGTGAAATCAATAACATTAGGTATGTATCATAGTACAACCTTGGCATTAAAAGAAATAACATGGCTGAGAATACCGCATGTAAGAGATCTGAGATTTACTTACCTTTTAACAGTTTGTTATTTTCTTAGTAGTTAGTCACTTTCCCTTTTCCTTTTGCAGTTCCTATAAATCAGTAAACATATTTCAGCTCAATACTATGTATAGCCTAATCCCTTTAAAATTATTTAATTTCATACATTGATATCATAGGTATCTTATTTAGTAAAATAGACTCTATTGTTGAGTTTGGAACGTCGAATAGAATAGGTGTAGGCTTTTATGAATTTCAGTTCAAGTTTGGGCATCACTACAGCCATTACGGTCATTTGGCATTTCTACGGGTCTTTATTTTTTGAGATCCCGAATCGTGAAACGGATCCTCTAATTGGCTTTAGAATGCCTAAAACATAAAGAAAACACTATTTATTCACTTAAATTGAATACCAGAAAATAATACATTAATTAATTCTAATTATTTAATTTATTTAATTAAATTATCTAAATTTATATTTTATATTTATTTCCGTGGGATTAGGACACCCGTGCCTTAGTGGCACAGTGGTTCGCACCTTAGTGATCGAACCCTTCCTTGCACGTGGTTTGGGTATTGAACCCTGGGGGCAGCAGCCCCCTTTTGTTTTTCCTTGTATTCTTGGACAAACAACGGACATGGAGCTTAAATGAGGGTAAGGTATCCCTATTCCTATTTCACATAAATAACCAATTTATTGAACCTGTAACCAAACACCCCTTATTCAGTTTTTAATTTAAAACATTGCATATTCAAAACAATGTTGTTTTACTTAGTATAACCTCAACACGACACCGTTTGGTTAGAACTATTAATTGTCTTCTCCGGTTGACTTCCGGTGCCTTCTCTGGCACCAGCCAACCTTTTCGGTGGATTTTCGGTGTTGGCTCAATGCAGTTCAATTCCAAATTCCACAAGGACTCCATATCTATAATTGGTTTCAGGATTTTGGTCATTGGGATTTCACAAAATAGGGCAAAACAGTGGCTCCAGTGGTAAGCCCAATTTTTCGAAGACTGTTCAAAATTCTATTTTGTGATGTTTCAATTGAGGGTTTTCTTCCATTTTTCTTCCTAAATGTTCCTAAGGCTAAGGGGAATAATTCTCCATTCATAAAACTACAAAAATCACACAAAAATCCATGGGGCCAAAACCTACAACTTGGTAGTTCTTCCCTCTTCCTTTACCATTTTCACTTCTGTTTCTTCTGACATGTTATATTTACTCCATAGATTATATGCCTATAATTATATGCAAGTTCTAAGCTAAGTTTTACAAACCCAAAAATAATTCAAAACTTTTAAAAACTAACCTTTGCAGGCAATTTTCCTTCTTCTTTTGCTTCTCTTTAGTTTCCTTTCTTTTCTATTTTTCCTAAGCATGCAAGCATGCATATATATAGCCTTTAACACACACACACACACACACACACACACACACACACTTTGGTGTGCTATCGCAGGCAACCAAAAAATAAAACTTAAACTCCTAAAAATACATGTAGTAGTGCGAGTAAAGATCGTTCCCACAGAGAGTATCTAGCCTAGTTTTATGCTACGTGAACAAGGATAGGGGGCTTTGAGTATAACGAAAACAATTTTAAGAAAAAAAACTTAGGAAAAATTCAAATTAAAGTATCAAATTCAATCAAAAGAAAAAACCTTGGTCTAAGTCGACATCCACTATCGGAATTTTGCAACTGATCATCGATGCAAGTATATATCAATTCACACTTATTCACCGTTGGAACTATTTTCCTACCTATCTTTCCTTAGTCATAGTTAAATAGAAAACAAGCGATCTAATTAACCCTAACTACTAAACAACCCAAGACAAGCGTTAAAGGTTTAATCTAGTAGCAGCCTTAAGAATTAGAGAGATTGATGAAGCTAAACAACACAAGCACAAGTGGTTGTATTTAATTTAGTCGAGCGTTCTTCCTAAAATCTAGTAATTTTTGACGCAACAAATCATTAAATCTTAGTTGTTTCACAAATTAGAGGGATTAAACAATTATGAATTTGATATCTAACCTAGCAATAGATTGCAACGAATAATAAACTAGTAGGCCTCTTAGAAATTAAATAAGACAATCATGAAAATAAGCACAGAAGAACATCCGATACTCAAAGCATAAATTGAACAATAAAATCAAATTAGATTTCACAGTTTTATTGATTTTGAGGCTTTCGTTTCCTTCGACCAATTATAAAAGTTTAGCCACGCAGGGCCATGAAAACTTGAAGGAGAAGTTAGAGAAGAAGTGAGAGAGAGGCATCCAAAATTTGATGTTTTCTCCTCTTTCTTTTACATGTTAATTCAGTATTAGAAGCCTACTAAAACTCCTAAAGATATTCTAAATATTGTCCTAAAATAACAATATCCAAATCTGACTAATTAAGA